>CAHIKZ030000468.1:1577500-1802500 GCA_903632075.3 Acanthosepion pharaonis | reverse complement strand
CAAGAGACAGATGTCTAGGCTTTTCTAACTTCGCCAGTGGCAGTCTGATTTGTTCTATTGTCAAACACAACACTCTTAAATCACTGAACCACGCGTGACTTCCTCCATCTTTGTTTCACTTCCTGTAAGAAAATTGATGCACAGAACGAACCCGGAAAACGGGAATAATTTATTGCTGCAACTTTATAGCCTTAAACTTTGAATTTAAATAATTTATGAAAGGTATGCATGAAAAAAAAAAAACAAAACAAGTAAATGTAAACTAACAAGCTCATATCAAGCCAGAGCAGCATCAGAAAGAAGGAAAAGATTTACGACGGTTTATATTTGAAGACATTTTATATTTTAGAAACGTAATATTTTATATTCTGGGCTAAGATGTATTCGATAAACTAAATAATAAACGGGCAAATTTTGTTAGAACAAGGAAAAGAGTGCTGGATTATTATGTAATATCAGTGCTATCCTATAGCAGTGAATGCTGTAAAATCTCCTTACAGATGAAAAATAATGGAGGTAACAAAAAGAGGTTTTACGGAAGGATGCTAAAGATTTTATGCACGCACCAGGTGAGTGCTGAAAAATCTGAGGGGAAAAAGAAGAATTAGGGCACTTATACACAAAATCGAAAAAAGAATCAGCTGATATTTCTGGGACGTATTTCAAAAACAGTCTTGGAGAATGTAACACAGAGAGCACATATCATTGGCAGAAGTAACAGGGCATTTCAGTGTGCCACATACCTGAATTGCATGTGTGAAGGATGGTGGAACAGAAGCCAAGGGCTACACTAGTCAGAAGATTGTGCACTATCAGTTGCTCTCGTGACCTGAAAGGACGTATCATTTGGAAAAAAAAAAATCTATGAAAAAAAGATATTTTCCACAGATTCACATTGTAAAAATTGATGGTGTGAGTGTTCTCAGATGAGTAAAGAATTCGCATTTATTTACTGAACATAATATAATTTATATTCCGAAAAGGAAATCATGACACAGCCAAAATTAAATAAAATATTAGCCGTGGTACCTTAATTTTCATTTTTAACGAAAGTTGTATATATATATATATATATATATATATATATATATATATATATATATATATATATGTATGTATATATATAAAAATATAATTTTAAGGTGTATCATGTTTATGGGTTAAAGAGCTCAGTATCAAAGAGTATGTAAACAAAAATATAAAAGTGAACATTGAAATCAACTCTCGCTGCCTGACGATTGCGTCTAGCATGAAACAGCCTGTCGTCTTTGAACGTTGACTTCAATGTTTCCTTTCATACATATATATATATATATATATATATATATATATATATATATATATATATATATATATATAGTACAATTAATCGATCCATTATTATAAAATCCGGATAGATCATAGTAAAATAAATTATTAATACTGACCCACAGAGAGCTCGATGTATTTATTATGACAGAGCATGTGTATTTTTAAAGCTAAAAAACAATTCAACATGTTATAGTCTATTTCAAGCGATTCTGTACTTGGCTATCATCAGCCTCAAGTATCTGTCTCGGGGCATTGTCTTAATTATATTTTCAATGGTGGGTGCGTAAAGTATCTTATACGGAGTGAAGAGGTCTGGGGTTGAAGTGTATTTATGGCTTTCGTAGTTTGTAGTTTAATATCACTTCCTATTATGTGGCGTTTCTTATTTCGAGAAACCAGAAAAACGTAGTGCAAAAATATGGAAAACAAAGCATAATATATTTGTTTTAAAAATCCACATTACAACCAAAAATGTTTTGGTTTCTCCCTCCATTTTAATATATATATATATATATATATATATATATATATATATATATATATATATATATATATATATATAGTATATTTAGCAGGGTCCTTCTATCAAAATTCGACACTCAGAAAATTAATTCGTTAACTTTACAAATAGAGCCTGAAAAAAGAATGTACCTTCTCGCCGGTTTTATGAAACATTTACATTGATGCAATCCTGAGAAAATCAGAAGACATCTCTATTTATTTGGCGGGTGCAATCCTAGAAACATACGATATGCAGATTTAATCCTACTGAATGTTGCAAAGGAAAGCAAGAAAAAATAAAAAATTATCCATTATAAGAAGACAGGACGTATGGTTGTCAGACAATGTTTAATAAAGACTGACGAGAAGGCACATCTTTGTCTAACGCCCCATTCTAGATTTGTGAATTTACCGAATAACTTTTCTAATTTTTGAGTTCCTAAAGAGGGATTGTTGCCCAATGTAGACAAAAATGGCACTTATATGTAAATATGAACAGTCTCAGATAGATAGATAGATAGATAGATAGATAGATAGATAGATAGATAGATATGAACATGCCTGGACAGATAGATAGATAGATAGATAGATAGATAGATAGATAGATAGATAGATAGATATGAACATGCATAGATCGATAGATAGATAGATAGATATGAATATGAACATGGATGGATATATATATATATATATATATATATATATATATATATAGTAGATAGATAGATAGTAGATAGATAGATATGAACAGATATAGATAGATAGATAGATAGATAGATATGAACATGCATAGATAGATAGATAGATAGATAGATAGATAGATATGAACATGCATGGATATATATATATATATATATATATATATAGATAGATAGATAGATAGATAGATAGATAGATAGATATGAACAGGCATAGATAGATAGATAGATAGATAGATAGATAGATAGATAGATAGATAGATAGATAGATATGAACAGGCACAGGTTGATAAGAAAAAAGTCCTTAGGAAATATGACAGGCAGTCGGCACAGAGAAAAGAAACGCTTAATTTAGCTAACGAGTTTGTGTCTGCGGTGGACAGAACTGACATTAGCAGAAACAGCCTACAATTCCACAAAGAACAGGAAGTTTTGAAGAGCCTTGATCGTCCACGTTACAAAGATGACTTGCGTAAAGTCAACCTTTTGATTATACAGTTATAATCCAGTCTAGTCGAATGAGCTATCAATTCTATTCATTTTTTTGATTTTTGTGTTGAAAGTTACTAGGTTTCTGTTGGTAAAGTTATTTTTTCATGTTATTCTGTAGCACCTATATACGCGATATATTAATTTAGATGATCCAAAAAAAGACTAACCCCCAGTTTCCATTAAAAGTAACTTTTTATTTGCCGCGTCTGCCAGAAATTTCTGACTATTCTCTATTCTTTCTCTTCTGTAATTATATTTAATAATTAGTTCCTGAAACCTCGGCCTCAGCGGTATTAGTAAATTTCGTTATTATATTTTTGTTCATTTCTGAGAAAGTTAAAGTCCACAATCCTCCCAACTCGTTTCTTTCTTTCTTGCCACTTAACTGTCTAAGCAATACTGATAATACTGTTTGGGCATTTCTTTGTCTTTTACTTGAACTAATTTTTCCCAATTCACATACTGAGAGATATGTTGAGGCGACTGAGTGTTCTTATCTCTCCACAAGTCGCAGTTGTATTTATGAAAACTTGCGACGAGATATCTACCTCAGTTTATTTTTTTCCAAATCGATATTTACTAATGTTAGCTCTATACGCTATAAGGTTTTGAACAGGAAGTTCCTGACGTGCCATTTTCCTACTAAACACTTCAGAGATAAACACCTGTATCCTATGAGAAACTGGTTTCTCTAAAAAAAGATATGGGTTATTGGCAGGGAAGTTAAATGTCTGTTGTCATCCAAAAATCAACACTATAATATCTGTATCACCGGACCTCGTGCCTATGATGATATATATTAGTTTCGTAGTGGATATTATAAAGACAAAAATTGTACGAATGTTAAGTTAGTGGAAACCTTCATGTTTTAGAGGATATGATTGTCTTTAAAATCGTATTCTCTTTCATGCATTTTTTTACTGTGCATAAACGTCAATACTCGCCATGCTGCGTAACTAATACCTGTAATATATATATATATATATATATATATATATATATATATATATATATATATATATATATATATAAATTAATTGATTTAAAATATGTTTTCCGCTACACAGTTCTAACCATGTTTCATTTTTCAAACATGGTTAGAACTGTAGCGGAAAAACCATATTTTAAATCAATTAATTTATAATATTAATGCTCTGTAAATTTACATTGAGCACTACTTTGTAAAAATAAAAATATCTATAAGAACATCGGATTATATATCTTACTGTTCTTTCTTTTTCATATATATATATATATATATATATATATATATATATATATATATATATATATATATATATATATATATATGTGTGTGTGTGTGTGTGTGTGTGTGTTTCACATTATTTTTTTACTCTTAGATCTTTCAACGCAGAAAATTACTTGGCTCTAGCAAGGATACACAAGTGATTATTTTCGAATTTAGGCTAATCATATAGTAATTCGTCGAACCTAGAATAATCCTCAACAAAATGCATGAGGCAGCGGACGGCCGTTTCATTCTATCTTGGTCTCATCATCAGTGAGCATCCACAACCGAGAATCCATTGTTCCGAATGGTTGAATGAGTATTGTTGCGGAACTGAGTTAGTAGCAGCGCTATAACGAGTTTGTGTCTTCTTTGACACCGCGGTACTGTTGGTATGACGTTTGCTTTGTATCGAAATGTTTCGGGTTCGATTCTCCGTAGTGGATGCGCACTGCTGATGAGACCCAGATACGGCTGTCCAGTGCTTTCTGCATTCTGTTGAGGATTATTCTATGCTCGACGAATTACTATACGATTAGACTAAATCCCAAAATAGTCACTCATACAACGACAAAACTACACATTGCTTCTTCTCAATTCATCTTTTATAAATCATAGATCTCTGAAACCGATAAATTTACTCTAAATAAAGTATTTTAATGTGGACAGATGCACTTTCATATTTCTAAAATTTTTCTCGTGGGGAATATTCCAAAATACTTTCCATATATATATATATATATATATATATATATATATATATATATATATGAATTAATCCGTTGGTAAATAATCCAAGTGAATCCTTTTCATAAAAGCATTAAAACTGATTCGCATAGAGAGACGTATGTTTTATTAAAACAGAACATACCTTAAATCAAATAAGAATTACGATTTCTTCTTTGGTAATAGCCATTTCAACTCCAAATTAAAATTATTTGCAGGATTTTCAAACCCCCAGAAGGATATGAAAAAATCAAAAGAGACTGGCCTGAAAACGAATTTAAAATCCAGGGAATAACGAAAAAACATGTTAACGAAAAAAACGAAGAAAACGAAGATAATAAAAACGGAGTAAAGTAATTAGTGAAAGGACAAGATGGAAGTAAATAGAAAGAGAAGAAAGAAAGAATTGAGAGAGTAACAATGTCTGCACACGGGGGAAGGTAAAAGGAGATATACAAATTAAACTGACCTGATATATGTTTCCCTATCTTTCAACTTCAGTTCAATAAAAACCCTAAAGAAATGCACAGATGTTTAGTGAATATCTGTGCAAGTGACGCAACAGGGTGTATCTTTATATAAATTGGAATTGACCAAAGTCTGTCTTCTGATCTTTCCCGGAACTATCTCTGACATATCAATGGGAGAATAACAATCTTGTAATATTCAGTACTTCAAAAAACAAACTATGCGTATAACAATGAACAGGTTTTCTCTCAATGAGACAACGTGCTTTTAATGCCTGTTGTGATTCAATTCATCCTAAACCTCAAGTGGATCTATATACATTCCAACACTAAAGTTTTGTAAACATTGTCAGCTACAATTACCGTCAAGTAAGAAACTGACTCATGCTGCTATGCTCTATATTTACAAGAATCAAACCAGATGGAAAATGAAGTACTGCTGGTATAACTGATTTGGAGCTACCCAATTCTCACCTGCTTGGGGATAGACTTTAAAATCATTTCAACGTCATCAAAACTATACTGAAACTATAAAATTCCTGAACTGAATTATAACCACCAGATGTGTTATAATTCTGCAGGTTAACAAGTAAATTTTCTTTTATTTTGATTCCTTTTTGTTCAATATAACGTCATAATTTATGACTGAATTTACTGGTATTTGCCTATATTTCTGAGATGAGGTATTTTATACACTATTTACTTTATTTGGAATATTGTCCTCATCTTTTTCGCCATATTTATTACAACATTTCTGCCGTTGTACGCTCCGGCCTTCTTCAGGCGGTTGGAATGTCGAACTGAATGCCCACTGGGGTAGAATGTTCTAGTTTCACGTGTCACATTTAATGGATGTCAGTTATCAGTTATCTCCTGTTAATTCCCCTCTCCAAGTCGTGTGGCAACCGCTTTAGTCGGTTGTCGATTACAATACGATGCATCTGTTAGAACTGGTTGACCAGTAACACTCATAGAATGACCCGACTCAGTATCTCTCATGTGAGCGTGTGCGTGTCACTCACACACACACACATATATATATATATATATATATATATATATATATATATATATATATATATATATATATATATAATCAGACCTCATATGTGTGCGTCTGTGCATGTGTCTATGACGTCTGATTTAAAATATCGGGAATGGTGTTAAAAACATAAAACGTCAACACATATAAATTCGGTATTTAATCTTCTTCGAAATTGTCCCGTTCTAATCCCACAGACTTCGTCCAACGCCCTGTCCATTGACAGCAGTACCTCCGAAAATCGTTCTTGAACATCGCACAGCCACCTCCTCGTATTCTCTTACATTTCCGCGACATCTGGAAAACTTGTCCCTTTCATGTAGGATTTGATTCCTTGAAGAAAAAAAAAGTCACAAGATGCGCGACCTCGGGAATATGGGAGCTTTTCGGTCAAGAAGAATGTTGAAGTTGGTCAGAAACTTCTACAAAATCTATGGTCACTGATGCAACCTCTGTGCTGTGGTAAGACAGTGACACTCTACACACTTTCCTTCCAAGCATTGCTAGCAACAATTAAAATGATCGAGAAAGTTATAAATTAGTGAGTGCGACAGAGATCAAGGTGAAACTGTCCCAAGCGTCTTCACACTGCGTACTTAACTTGTTTACAATAGCATCCGTTCCGATAATTTTTCATCACACATAGTATGAATGTGTGTGTGTATGTGTGTTGTAGTATTTCAGTTAATAAAAAGATGGAAAATCTTCTTAGAGAAACATTGATCCGGGGCGTAATTTCTTCTGGCTAAAAACAGATTTATTGTTGGAGCCAGTCATATATAAAAAAAAAGCAATATATAGAGGGAGAAATACAAAAAACGCCGATTGTAATTTGCATCAAAACCGGTGTTTGTTCTATTTTTCCCCATCGCATTTACCAATGTTCATATAAAAAGAATATTTCCATCAATAAAACCGTTTTTAGTCTAAAGAATTCAATTCTCGGAACGAAACGCGTCACTACATGCTTTTCTATTTTGCCATTAGTTTAACCATGCTTGGCCATGCAACACACCCACATCCATACAGACACACACACAGACGTGTGTGTTTGCTCCCTACATACACAAGCACACAAAAGTAAGACATATATACTGAGACAGAAAGACACACACATACACAAACGCACATAAAAACAAACACGCATACATGTAAACCCCACACAAACGCACACACATACATACAAACGCGCAGAAACACATATAAACACATAAACGTACACAAACACAGACATACATACAAAGACACACAAACATATATAAATATATACATACACATACGCGCACACACGCACTGACACAATCACACACACACACACACAATCATCACACACACACACACACACACATATATATATATATATATATATATATATATATATATATATATATATATATATATACTTGTGTGTGTCTATATATATATATATATATATATATATATATATATATATATATATATATATATATTGTACATATACACATACAATTGTTAGTCATATTTTCTCGGGGTATTCATGCATATATGCACACATATTTGTATGTACCTACATAGAAACAAACGTGTATACACATACTTATACATAAATTGTACGCAGCTATTCGAGTCATATTTCACATCTTTCGTTTTCATTTTTCATTTGATTGTTTCCTTTTCTGTCTGCATAAAAAAATATTTTATTACAGTTGGAAATAATAGTTTTCAGGATAGAATTACAGACAATGATAGAATTGGACTAAACATTGGGTAGAAAAGGATTGTTTGTCGAAAGTTATTTTAATAAAACCTCCATTACAATTATTTGTTGGCAAGTGAAATTACAGGACTATCCAGCTGCCACACAATATTTCCCTTGTTTAGCTCTCGAATCCATCGGTTTTCTCTTGTTTGCTATTTCACTGGGATTTCACAAGTAATGTTTGTAAGCGACTCTATTGGGTTAGTCTCGTAAGCAGTTCTTACATCTTTGTTATTATCCTTGCTACTTCATTTTGCAGACATATTGGCAAACACAGCTTTAGTGCAGCAATTAAACATAAATGAAAGTATAATCTGATGTTTATGCTTAACGTCTCCTCTGAACGTTAAATTTATACGAAATCTTACTTGGTACACCGATACCGTAATCCGCTATTATTTGTAAGCGCGTATTGCCAAAATTGGTAAAAAAAGGCATCAAGATATGTAATTATCAAATGCTGTCACTGCAAAAGACGGCTTTTCAACATGGATTGAAAAATGTATCGAATCGTCATTATTTATGTTTGTGGTAAATATTGTTAGTGTAAAGAAATATACAGAAAGCACGCATTTTCTTTTCAATTCGAATATTAGGAAACAAGCTCTTGTGTGGTTTGATTCAAGTTTCTCAGAAAAAAATGCATAATTCTAAAATGCCAATTATTACGTTATCATTGCGAACAGCCGCACTTTATTGGCCTTCTGGGAATGAAATTATTTTTAAGACAATACTCTAATTCCGAATTAATATTAATAATAGAAATGGAATATATCGGGTTAATACGGTGGATCAGATAAATCATCCCATCTTCCGTTATTTGAAAACAATCCTTCCCTGTCCAACTATATCAATCACTTATGTGACATGCGTGATACACATTTAGGATGAAATTATGTTTAAGATAATTCTCCAATTCCGAATTAATAGTAATAATATAAATAAGAGAGAGATAGAGAGGGGGAAGGGGAGAGAGAGAGAGATGATACATAGATTTGAGTATTTTCATAATAAACCTTGTAATTTCCAGAGATATCATTCAGTCCGTGATACACGTTTAGGAGATCATGTATCTTAAATAAAAATATGCTTCGTCAGTCATGTATCTGACGAAGCAGATTCTTTCCCGCTACAGGTTGACATTTCTTTCAGCGAAAATGCCTTCCAAGGATATAGAACCCGGTCTCTTGTGCTATTTACCCATAGCAGGGGAGAATATTTTTCCCATTAGCACGTAAGTGAAGTTAATATTAGTACATAAGTGAATGTAATGGAATCGCTATCCATTCCTCCATCGTGCACCCTGTCCAACGATATACTAAGAAGAATATACTTTCGAGGAGGATAAACGATGATATAATTAGTGGTGGCTCCTTCTGCATGCTGAAAGATGTGTTGCATTCTACATGATTATGAATTGTCCATGCAAACGTGTCTCAATAGTGAAACATATATCGCTCATCGACGCAACCAGATCAAGCGTTCTTCAAAGGATGATTGGATATTCTGCACAATTTCGCCATCTCAAATATTATGAAATATTCTACTTATTCAATTTTTATTAAACTCAACTAGCTGTGGAGCATTGTTCATCCTAATCCATGATACTTAGAGCATAACAATCTACAAATAACTTTCTAGATAACGCACCATTAAAATACACCTCCATAACATCCACATTTTTCGAAGTTAAAGACTAGTTTCAGTATTTTAAGAAATGCTAACATTATCTTAAAATGTTTTCACATTTTCTTCTGTCTTCAACAGAAAAAAATCAATGGCCAAAAATTCACTAATAAAAATTCAGTAAATACACTAAAAACAGAAAATGGCGTAAGTCAAGAATGTTTTTTTCTTCGCCGTGCTTATTCAGCTTTTAAAATGAAACAATCTATAGAGAATAAGAAGCCCTAGCAGAATTCATTTTAGTGGCCAGAATCTTAAAAAAATCATATATGTAAATGATACAGTGTTGGTAGAAGACACAGGAAGGAAGCTACAGACCAACTATAATATATCTGTAGCAAAATATGAACTGAGAATATTGCAGATATTGGAAGAAGATAAAACGGCCCTGAATGGTTTGAAACAGTGAAAAGACAAATATCAATTGCCACGGGCTACAGAATTTCATTCACTCACGTCTTTGATTTGTGGGCGAAATTCGAAATTTGAAGCAATATGTATTTTAAAAGACGGCTGAGAGTGTCAAAATTTGAGAATTCTTAAAACTATACTGCGGGGGGTGGAGAATAAATACACGCTAAATGTTTGTGTTTCGGAATCTGGTATCCCTAAACTACATTTGGGCCGAAATTGCGAGCCCTGTGAATTAAGATCGCATCCTGGGTAGTGCAGTCGTGTTGAATCATAGCTGGTGGCGACATTTGATAGAATCCCTATTTATTAACGTACAAAGTCATCAGAAGCCAGTGGTTGGAACCAGAATTCGAGAGCAGTTACAAGAAGAAGTGATCAAATCTTATGGACTTTTTCTAGATTATATCGTATCGTAGTGGTTCCCAGTCTTATTTACTTTGCTCGGCAGGTGTATAGAGATTTATCTTAATCATCGGTCAAAATATTGTGATAGCTGTTATTTCTCTCGCAGAACAAACACTAGTGAATTTTGCTGACATCAAATTAAAGTAAGTTCTTATTGTACATATGAACGGTGTGGACATACTCCTTGATAGAAGTTATTAATTATACAGCTGTAATCCAACTATTACATTCCATATAGTCTTGTTCTTGAGATCCGGTAAAATTGCAGGATACATTCTTTTCCTAGAATCTAAACAGTAGAACGTGGGCTGGGAAAAACCAAAAGAAGATTGTCCACTCAACTATCATCTGTAATGAAGAAGTGATGACTTCACAACACGGAAATGACGCCCAGAAGCGATTAAACACAAGGGACCGTGGGTCGGCCATAACAGCTGTCAGAATATAATGATTTTTTTTTAAACGTGTTTATTCGATTCCATTATAACATCCGTACGGTTATTTTATTTTTCTTACTGTACACAATACAAGAAAAATCATTCTAGAAATTTATACGCCAGTCATACCCAAGTTCTTTTTTAACTCTTGTTGTACTCCAACAAATAATAAAAACGTTAAATCTGAACTAATTATTGATTTGTATCAGTTGTATTTCTTTTTAAATATAGAAATAACAATCTACGCTTCAACAGGTACAACGCTGTTTAAGAAAGATAAGGATGACATTTTTCTTTTTATATAAAATATTATTACTTTTATGAGGCCTCACAGCAAAAAGAAAATTGTTATATAGAAATAAATATACTCTACTATATTCACTATACTATTTCTCTATTCGGATCACTATACGGATTACTGTCGAGCGAGAATTATCGAGCAGGTGCTGTTAGTACGAGTGATATTCGAAGGAGTCTGACACCAGTATTGTTTAATAGCGTACTATTGGTTGTATCTGCGATTACAAAGTCTCTACTACAACAAGTATTAGGAAAGTGACAACGAGTATTCGTTGAAATCACAAAAGTGGCAAAAGATTGAGTGACAAAAAATTGAAAAAGATTGGGATATTAAATGTATTTCATTAAACAATTTTATACAACTATTATTATAACGTGAATGTGTGCATAATGTATAGTTATCAGCGAGGTAACTATTAATACATGTCTGCACTAACGAGTACAGAATAAAAAGAATTCTGAATTGAAAACTCTTTAGACTTGAAAGGACAGAATTTTTCCTTCCAAACAAATATTCTGCATAAAATTTGTCTGCATCTACTACATTGTCATATGTCATATATATATATATATATATATATATATATATATATATATATATATATATATATATATATAATTATTCGAAAATTATAACATAAATATGTTTTAAATTCACTACAAAAATAGCCATTTTGTTTCAACACCTCTGGTGTCTTGTCAGGTGATGCTGTTGAATATAGATTAAAGGGTTTTAACCACCCACTATATATATATATATATATATATATATATATATATATATATATATATATATATATATATAGTGACTGGCTGCTCGTAACCATTTAAAACTGTCTTCTAGGACGGCTACACAATCCCTGTTGAAGACGCCTGCACATGCACATTGGTGTTTTTTTGACACACACAGACTAAATATACTGAACCGGCATTAATTATTTTAGTTACAGTTTCTGAGAGAAACGCATTATCAGGTGTGAATAATTGTGGAAACAAGACCAGTACGCCTTAACGCATGGTCACGATGATTTTTGACTTTGTGCTAGAAAGATCATCGACGGACCCCAAATATTTCCATCTACAGAATTTAATTCGCAATTATAGGGTCAACGCTCAGTGGGATTTTCATGCACTTTCTAAACGATGCCGCACGCCGGGAAATTTCATCAAAAATGTCTACTTAATAAGGTGTGTGTAATTAATTACATGCATACATTTATACAGGCAGATATTATTCTTCCATCTCGTTGTGAGAATAACATATACGCTGCATGTGTTATATAAGGATGTTTAAGTATATTAATTGCACATTAAACTGTACTTACAATTAGTACAAGACACTTGAAAATGCTTAAGGCAGAACGTAGGAAAATCTCAGAGAATTTAACACTTACAGGATAATTCGAAGTCACTACTTGCAGACGAAAGGAGCAAGTATAAGTGAAGAAAATGTATCGAGTAAAAGATAATAGAACTTCGAGGTGCTATCGGAATATAGTAATTATTATTATGAACAAAATGAAATAAAACTGATGATAATCATTATCACAAGGGGATTGAGCATTAGACTGCGAAAACAATAGTGAATATGCATTGCCTCTGATTAGGTCAAAATAAATCAAACTCAAAATGTTTTCTTAATAACAACTACAAACAAATAAATAATAAATCTTCACTTTATTTGTACGTGCGTATGTTTGAGGGTTTGTTTTCGTGTGTAATAATGTAGTAATTGATATCATTTTTTTTATTATTTCAGATATGCGAAGATTAGCCTCAACTGGAAGAAAGATAGTACATCTAAAGAGAAACAAGATATTTTGAAGTTAATGAATGAGGAGCAGTTTCTTTGCAAATTTAAGACGTGTTGCACAAATATAATAGAACAATCCAAAATAAAACTGAAGCAATTGGCAAAATAAAAACTAGAAAAAGAGCTTTAATTATGGTAAAGAAATATTTGAGAAAATGAGTAATAAACAAAAACATTGTATTGGCCAGTGTAAAACATTAAGCCTAACCCTGAGAACAGAATAGAGATATGAACAATAGAACAAAATTAGTTTTAAAATAAAAGCAACTAAACTATTAAATTCAAGACAACATCCCGAACACAATCATGTTTTGGTGAACAACGAAGAGCATGGAAATTCTTTCTATGACGTAGTTTTAATATTGGATATAGAATAACACTGCCCTGTCATGGTGGCTGGTATAATATGAAAAAAGTCATCCAACATAATATAAAGGGTGTTCCAATAACTTGGACCGATTTTAAATGTGAATAAATTTAAGCGTCTAATGATATTTTTTCTTTTGCTTTTAGATTTGGCGGTCATTTGGGCGATATTATTTTTCACACATAATTGCCATGACTTAAATGACATGATCTAATAAAGAAATAAATAAATTCTCACCAGTAATACCAATTTATCTACTGCTGACTTTAATCCGTCTTAATGAAGCACCCTTTTATATAACCCGTCTTAATGACATATTTATAAACAAGGATAAGTACTTTTATATTTTACTAATGTTTGCCTCAGAAATTGTAGATGACTTGAGATGTGGTAACGTTTTTTAAGATGAATCCAGAACGTTGTCGTAAATTATGAACAAGATGTTTGATGAATGTTAGAGATCACGAAAGAATTATAATTTCGTTTACAGAGTATATATGTGCCGTATAACACTGCTTCAACATTGAGAATCCTGAAAATTACTCACATTGCAAAAGTATGTTTGGAATACACCAAATAATTGGAAATGCTAAGAGCCCCTCCATATATTAATCGAATCAAATACATTGTGAGCGTTATTAAAATATCGGTGTATAAGAATAAGAATAGGAAACACTATCCAATCAATGATCTGTACAAATCAATTATTAGGTTGATGCAAAAATAATGTCGTTTTTTGACATTCAACTTCAAAAGATCCTAACTCCTTTCATAATAAACTTTATTAATCGAAATAAGAACCATTTTTGCCAACGAGAAACAAGTTTATTTATCCCATTAGCATAGAAATCCGGAGTTCTGGAAGCGATGAAGTCATTGAAGACCGATTCGGCATCATCTCGGCTTTTGAAGCATTTTTCGCGCAGGAAGTTGTCGAGATGCTTGAAAAAGTGATAATCGGTCGGCGAGAGGTCCGGTGAATATGGCGGATGAGGCAGAGTCTCGTAGCCCAATTCCTTCAGCTTTTGCAGGGTCAGTTGAGCAACATGCGGGCGAGCGTTGTCATGGAGGAGAATTGGTCCCTTCATATTGACCAATCTCGGGCACATACGTTGGAGCTTCTGGTGCATTTCGTCAATTTGTCGGCAGTACTTCTCCGCCGTAATCGTTTCGCCCGGATTCAAGAAGCTGTGATGGATGAGACCGGCCGCAGACCACCAAACAGTCACCATAACCTTCTTTTGGTGCAATTTCGGCTTCGGGAAGTGTTGTGGAGCTTCTCCGACATCCAACCACTGTGCCGAAAGTCGCCGGTTGTCGTAGAGGATCCACTTCTCATCACACGTCACAATCCGCTCGAGAAATGGGTCGTTTTTGTTGCGCAGAAGGAGCGTAGAAGACACCACAAAACGACAATTTTTTTGATTATCGTTCAATTCATGCGGCACCCATTTACCCAAATTTTTGACTTCCCTGTTTGCTTTAAATGGCGAACGACTGTTGAGTGGTTGACCTTGAGTTTAACAGCAACTTCTCTTGTGGTTTTGCGAGGATCGGCTTCAATTAAGGCTTTCAAATGTCCGTTATCAACCGCAGTTGGCCGGCCGCGACCGTCTTCATCTTCGAGGCTCTCGTCACCATTGCAAACTTTCTTGAACCACCGTTGTGCCACACGTTCGTTGGTGGTTCTTGGGCCAAACGCACCATTGATATCACGAGCTGTCTCGGCAGCTTTTCGGCCTAGTTTGAAACGGAACAAGAAAATCGTGCGGATTTTAATTTTGTCCATGCTGTCGAAAAGCTTGCAAAAAAATGAATGAAGAGATTGAGAACGGTAACGAATAACACGATTCGATAGAGCAAAAAACGCGCTTCAAAATGATATATAACATGGCTATATATGCAAATGAATTAATTCAGAAATCATATATAAAATTAACATATGTGAGAAAACGACACTATTTTTGCACCAATCTAATAAATGGCTATAAATAATTAAATGTCAAAATAACTGATACATTAAGAAGCTTGAAAGATGAAGAAGAAACTAAGTTTAGAATAATGAACCCATAACGCATCTCAGACAATAATCTATTCAGCTCTATGTACTATTGTAATAATACATTGTTAAAAGAAGTTTCAAACTTACCTAATACATAAAACATTGTCGAATTAAATTTGCTATATACGGAATTTACCATTTTGAACGCATCTAAGAGAAAAACAATATGCATTTTCATATATATATATATATATATATATATATATATATAAAAATTTCATATAAGGATAAGGAGTTTACAAAAAAGCCTGTCTTAATGGCATAAAAAAGGCAGAGATTCAATTTACATTAAATAAGTTTCGGTGGGCAGTGACCGAGCACGACTTCCAGATTCATGCGCTTATTTTATTTATTTTTTTTTTTTATTATATTGAGCACTCTTTTTTTCAGTGTGAAATCCTAGGCATATTCTTTTGGGAGTTTCTTAACCTTAACTCTAATTGTAAATGTTCTGGCGTGGGTATCTTTAGTGGCGTGGTGTGTAAAACATCTTATTTGCCTGACGTTCTCAACTGCGCTACCGTGGTAATATTGTTCCCTGTGGCATTAAGAAATTTTGTCAGCATTTGTGTGGGACATTTTATTTATTTTGGTTTTCGGCTACTTCGATCATGGCCGGCTGCGTTACACTCTCTCTGGCGAGTTTGATTGTACCACCATCTTGAACTCACCTGTTGTTATAAGTGTTCCTATTTTACGAAATGCAGCTGCCGAGCGCTTGCTGATTGCACGAAAGCGCATGAAGACGGAAGATATTGTCAGTCAATCCCACCTGGAATTTATATATATATATATATATATATATATATATATATATATATATATATATATATATATATCCAGGGTTATGGCATTACGGGTCGATTATATAACCTAATACAATCATTCCTGTCAAACCATGAAGTGAAGGTCGTTCTCAACGGATTTTCATCCAGTTCCTATCCCACGAATGCACGTGTTCCTCAAGGCTCCATCCTAAGCTCCACTCTATTCCTTATCTACATAAATGACCTTCCTGACGCCATAACTTCCCAACTTGGCATCGACGGGGATGGCACCACAATTTATTCCTTCCTCAAAAACAAATCTAGTCTCACTGACAAAACTCACCTGGCCGTGCGTCTCGAAAAGGACCTCCAATCGATTGTGAACTGGGGCAAGAATTGGCTGGTTAACTTCAACGCGTCTAAGACAAAACTGCTCTCTATTAATCACCACAGAGATCCTTCCCTTCCCTCCAGTAGAATGTCTGACGCTCAACTTCTCGAGAGCAACTCTCTTCGGCTTTTCGGTCTCACGTTGACTGCTGACCTGAGATGGAATAAATACATTGAGTCAATTGCTTCGTCCACCGCAAGGAAAGTTGGCTCCCTGAGCCGCGCCAGGAAGTTTTTCTCCCCGGAGTCGATCCTCCAGATCTACAAATCAACAATTCGCCCTTGCATGGAGTATTGCTGCCATATATGGTCTGTTTACCACAGGGTTTTGATATGCTCCAGTGGCGGATATGCAATGTAGTTGGCCCTGCTCTGGCGTCTCGTCTACAGTCACTCTCTCACAGACGCGCCGTCGCCTCCCTCTGTCTGTTCTACAAATACTTTCATGGAAATTGCTCCGAGGAGCTGCATTCGCTGGTTCCCAGACGTCATGAATTCAAGCGCCATACGAGGCTGGTATCCCGCTCTCGCCCCTTCACTGTCGAAACTCCTAAATGTAGCCGTCTCTTCTACTCTAGTAGCTTCATGTCTCGCACCTCTCGCCTGTGGAACTCCCTTCTCTATTCCTGTTTCCCTGTGAGCTATAATCTCCAGCTATTCAAGTGTAATGTCAATCGACATCTCCAGTTGCCTTGATCTATCCACTACCGTCATCCTTTCTTCTATCACTCCTATCTGATCTTGATCTAAATTTTCTGTAGCCCCTTGCGCCCTAGCTAGTGGTGAAATGCTTAAAAATATATATATATATATGTGTGTGTGTGTGTGTGTGTGTTTGTGGGTGGGTGAGGGAGAGAGAGAGATACAATAATACACATACAATACACATGCTTTCCCTTCAGGTGGTGAATATAGACTGACCCCTATATTATTTTTAAATTCGCGTTATAAATTAATCACGTTCGATAATATGAGATTCTAAATGTGTATAGATGTATAAAAAGTTTATCAGTGATTAGTTCTCTGAATATTAATACTTTTAAATATATTTTAATCGGCGTCAATATGTTTGAGCAGATGTTTGGTTTTATGATTTCCTGGAGGTATAAATTCGTTTCTCGTGTTCAGTAAGTTAGGTTTAAGTGTTTTAATATAGTAAGATTCTCCAACAAACAAAATGTACGACTATCTCCCTTTCCATTTTATGGTTTAGCGTTCAGGATTATCTCCCAGTTAATGGGTGGGTTCTTGTAGTTGTTTTTTAATGGCCAAACATATTTGAAAATGTCCAGTTTTTAGATTTTATATTGTTCAGTGACATTCTGTGGTGATAAAAACGCGACTTTTCAGCTGTTACCTGTGGATCCAAAGTAATATCAAAAGACATCATCTGAATTTTTTAAACTCTGTAGATCATGACTTCAGTCACGCACTGGCCATTTACTGGGCAGGTTACACTCTAACGGTAGGTGCATTGACTTTTATTAGGATTATTATTCAATGTTTTGTTTCTATGCTAATATATTATTGTTAAGTTGCGATACATAATTATTGATGTTTTTTTGTAAGGCTGTAGCTTACCGTAATAATATTTTGTTGAACATTTTTCTTAGTGTTGGATAATGACAAAAGTGTTTGTGCATTAAATTTAGGAAAGTTCTATCTATATTAGTTTTGACGTTAATCTCGTAAGGAGGGTTGAACCATATTTTATTTGCGTTCTTTTAGCTTACTTTTATCGTTATTTTTTTTCTATTTCTACATACTCTTCCACATAATGTTTGATGAATTCTAGCGCTTTAGTATATATAGATTTATTCTCGTCAATCATTTCTTTTTACAAGAGATCGTCGATATTCTGAACTGTACTGAATTTTTTAAATTGTCAAATATCCTAATATAGTGGATGGATTGTCGACGTAAATCTGGCAGTATGACTTAGTACATAGTTTATACAGGCACTTACTAAAATTTTACAGGTTTACATTTTGAAATAATTATTAATTATTAATTTTCAGTTATTTTATTGTTCGTCTTCCGAAATTAAGAATTGGAATCATATAAATTGTAAATAATTATACTATTTTATGCAATAATAAGAAATGAAACAAGTGTCAAAAACACAATTTTAAATCATCACGAAAATGCGAATTCCATAACGCTCTAACGGCCAGTCAGTTTTCCGTACCTGGCAATTGCAAGTATGCATGAAACTCCGTGCCGTGCTATCGGCGTTGTATGTTATTTATATTCACTATTATATATATATATATATATATATATATATATATATATATATATATATATATATATATATATGTGTGTGTGTGTGTGTGTGTGTGTGTGTGTGTGTAAAGAGAGAGAGAATATTATGAAATTAAAGAAATTCAGGAAAAAATGCCGATTCAGCTACCTTGGTTTCAACCTTCCGGTATCTTCTGCCGATTTCCGTCAACAGATTTCATAAAGCTCTATATTTTTAAAATAAAAATAATTGTGAAAGCTATATGTTTTAAAAAAAATAAATGATTAAACGCATGACGTGAGATGTGGAAGAAGGTGACAAGGAGTAGGAGATGGGGAAAACGATGTGTATTGGAAATGTATCAATAAGAAAATGAAAAAAGGAATTTTTAATATGTATGCAATATATATATATATATATATATAGTGCTAGTCTCTTTTTTGAAACCAAAAGTACTGATTTTTTTAGTGGTTTGCTGATAGAAAGCATAGAAGGCAAGCAGACTTTGCAGTAATCTGGTCAATATCGGAGATGCCGATACAGCATTAATAGAAGGAATATGATTTCATTTTTTCAATTAACAAAACACTAATTCCGTCACGCTGATTTCTCTTTTGAGCGAGTCGGACTATCCTAAACTTTTTAATAATATATATATATATATATATATATATATATATATATATATATATATATATAATAGCGAATTTAAAATCAAATTTCGTGCCTTGAGTTTTGAATATTGAAATCAAGTAAGCTGATGAAATTTCCGAATGTTGATGAATAATTTGCGGGAAATGTAGAAAATTGAGGCAAGTGATATGTATTTCTTATACCGGGGAATTGACAATTGCTTTGCCCTAAGACTGAGGTAGAGTGATTTTCTTTGATTAGAAATTCATAAATCTAACACTTCTTTCGGAATTTTTTTCTCAGAAATTTCGATTTAAACAGTTTGGATTTATTTGGTTTGTTTTACAGCATATCAACTTCAATGCGTTATTTGATGCCGAAACGTTTTATTGCTGGTATTTTTTCTTCAAAAATATGATTCTTGTAATATTTTTATTCAAGAAAAATTATTTCTGTTAACATTTTTTCAGAAATGTATTTTTCTTAAAAATGTGTTGCTGGTAATAATATTTTTACAATGTATTTCTGGTATTAAAACTTATTTTTAAACTTTCACAGAGTTTCGACCCCACTTTTGGGGTCAACTATTTTCACATAGTGGTAGCACCTTTTAGGGTGCTACCACCCCGTGTCATGGTGAACCTGGGAACACCAGCAATTAAGAGGTGGTCCCACGTTCTTAAAAACCACCTGATCAGAGGCCTTGCTGTTGGATGTAGTTTATCTTCAGACACAGTACGGTCGATTTATACAGCGATAAACATTTATTTCACTGTTAGAAAAGAAATGTGTATTCAAACATATATATCTATTAGATATAACGCTTAATGCAATAATATGTAATACACACACACATATATATGTATATATATATAAATATATACATATATATATATTTATATATATATATAAATATATATATATATATAAAATATATATATATATATAAATATATAATATATATATATATATATATATATATATATATATATATATATATATATATATATATAATATATATATATATATATATATATATATATATATATATATAGGAGTAGATACTGAGATTGAAATCGAGTGGCGACAGTCAGTTTCATATATGAATGCGTTCGTCCTGGCCTGAGTGTGTCTAGTCATATATATATATATATATATATATATATATATATATATATATATATATATATATATATATATATATATATGAGAGTCGCACAGAAACATGCACAACCAGACCATTATGCGCATACATATGTTTGTGTGTGTGTGTGTGTGCGTGGGTGCGTGTGTATGTATATATATCAACAACTATTGTTTGTTTATGTTTTAATTATTTTTATTCGATGTGGACCATTACAAATATACATTTCAAGTTGGGATATATGGAGACTCATAAGCAGAGAAAAATGACTTCAACTCTCAGGACTGCGGGATCATCGGCATCTACAAAAGAAACAGTGCATTAATCCACAACTTTTCAATTCGTATGTTCCATAAAAAGGAAATATATAAATATTAACAAATTTCCATGCGTATTCTTCTGCAGTCCATTCTTGCCCTCTCCACAAAATCTTTGGCTTTAATTCAGTCTATTCGCATATCCTGTGGCGTATAGGTTGCGCCCGCCATCCATGAAACACTGTACCCTTGGAAATGCGCAGAGAATTTTATAAATTGGCGCATGATCACCTTGATTTCAGATTTTCATTTGATATGACAAAGCCGGAATGAAGATATATATCATCGTTTAATGTATAATCACATACATTTCAGCACAACACAGGATGATAGATTATATGTATACCATCTTAGAAGACAAGGATATGAATCATACATTAAAAGTGTGTTTGTATTGAACAATGACGAGAATTCGCATACACCAGAATTCCCTCACTTGAATTACACTGAAAATTTATTGCGCAAATTGATGAATCTTATTCATGAGAAATAATCGCAATCTTCGTAAAGACTTGAAATGTGATTTCACAGCAGAATGGGTTCTAATTCTATTACAATGCTATGAAGATTTCTCTTAGTGTGAATCTCTGGGCAGGAATTACGAAAGAATTATCTACCTTCCAATATTAATAGTGTGGCGTTTATGTACGTGAGAACGTTTTGCCTAATCTATTTTCTTAATCCTTTATAGCTCTTAAATGAAAACATCTTCTTTCGTATTTGCAACTATTTTATTTCAGATGTGTATATACTAAACAAATATGGATTCTAAATACACAACATAGATGTTATATACGGGTTAACAACGGATAAAAGACATATTATTTATATAATATATTTATATTATTGTATCAATCCCTATCAAACAGTTTGGACAGATCAATTCTAAATTACAGAAGAAATCAAAAGTAATAATGATGAAGCTAGGGTTCATTTTTGTTTTTAATACCAGTATATTGTGTATATAATAAATCAATCACATTAGTAAAGGTAATATTCACTATATTTAATTTAATTTAGAATTAACATCAGTCCATATTCATTTTATTTGTCATGTCCAATCAAATTTCAGATTTCATTAGAAATCAACGAGATGGCCCTGATTATGCGAAATGGAAACGTTCACAAATCGTCGTAGGGGCTGAAGGTTGCTACATACTATATGGTAATAAATTTAAACAGTCATGAGAGAATTTTTAAATCCTAATTAATCAGTTATTTAATTGGAGCTATGCAAGTGATATATTTTTGGGTCATGAGAACAAAAAACATAATCACAAAAAACAACAAATATATAAAGTAGAATAAAATAAAAGATACACTGAAAAGTTAATATCGGCTGAAATTTGAATTAATCGCCGAAACCAAATTACCAGATAGGGCCATCTAGACTAATTACAAGCTATAATATTTCAAGCTTAACATTTATATTCAAATCATTGGAAAATATACAATTAAAATAATCAACTCAATCTATTGTTGCGAGAAGTACATGACACCTTCCGACTTGTTTTATATTTACAAAACTCAGTCTAGACCCCAAATAGATTATTACTGTTATATCTGTCTTAGAACTGTTCGGTCTTCCCTTTCTTGACATACAAAATCGATTATGTGATTTTATGTTGTAAAACTCTCTCTGCTCTATTGTGATTTCCATGGAAAATATTTCAGAAGAGTTCCATTCTATTTTTTCTACTAGTTCAGTCATCTAGGGAACGCACTATTGCAAGGGGACGAACCACCTTCATTTTCAAATGTAAGAATACATTTCCACTCTTCTTTCTGCCAGTTGTTGGAACAGACTAGGTGTAGACATTTTCTTGAACAAAACGATCTAAATTTCTTCGATTCGCTTGTCGTTTTTTTTAATATGAGTAGATAGGTTCGACAATATTCCGGTTAATACATCTCCCCAGTTTTTTTTGTTTTTTTTTATCAAGTGAAGGGTGTATCCCTTGTTTTCTGTTTAAGATTACGATTCCCGTTTTTCTAAAGCCTACTTCAAATCTATACTTGTAACAACCCCGCATAAACTCGGAAATTTTATTTAATATTTATATATATTTTTTAAAAATCTCAACAGAAATAGATAGGTTCACCTATCGTACTGTTCAAACTCTTCGGCGGTCTTTTCTAAATGAATATAGGTTTATGCCTTTTTCCTGTTTAAAATTGGGTTTGCAGACATTTCATTTTTTTATATCTTCTTTCACTACCAGTAACCGCTGGAATCTTAGTGGCACTATCATCTTGCTGGGAGGAATTGATTAAAAACAAATGTGAATCTCATACGCAGTGATGATAGTCCATGCCACCTTTTATTCATTCATATCCCACATCAAATTCCGCATTTGCATTTTAACACAATCCTTTAGCTTGAGTCTTCTGAAGCCCTCTATTGAGTGAAGGTTAATATAAATTTTCCTGATAGAATCTAAAGATGATATTATTATAATTATAACCAACATAAAAAATAAGTATTTAAGATTCATAAAAGTTAAAATAAGTTCCTCCATATTTCGATATTTACATATTTTAGTTAACCTACCAGATTACGCTTAAATTTTAATGCATAGAACATAAAACTGCCATTTCTGTTGATTATATGACTTGTTTTTACACAAAGTTTGATTATCTTTAATGAAAAATGTCAGCAGAAGAAAACAAATAATGGTTTAAAACCAGTGGGAAAACGTATTTTGACGTTAATTTCCCTTTCTTCATTTGTTTTCTATAAATCTTCTATTTCTCGGTTTATATTTTAAGAAAACACATCACTGATTCATCTCTTTTACGGTTTTCTGTCTTTCCCAATAGAATTATTTTTGCCTTCAAATCTGACACATATGACCTGCTACTTCTCATATGTATGTAGAGATTTTTGAAAATCCAAAGAAGCTGTAGCGTCATCGGCCCTGATCTGGAATCTGGGTTTCACTCTCTTCTCTACAACCGTAACGTAGCTGAACTCTAGCTTTTCTACAAACATTTTAACGTCAATCCTCTAAGGAGCCTTCATTTTTGGTACATCGACTTCACAAATGACAGTTTGCTATCACCGTATTATTTTTTAACTGATAGATGTAACTGTAAGCAGTATACTAATAGTTTTCTTTTTTATTTCTTTTTTCACTAGCAATACCTTCCCATGTGACTCTCTTTCGATTTCTTGTTTTATTGTTAACTAAGACTTCAAAGTTTGAAATCCAATATTAATCATCATCTCCAGTCTCCTTGAACGCTGGCTGCGTAACGTGTTCCTCACTTCCAAGTGGGCTTATGGCAATATCACGTTGAGACACCGGTTCCTGTACGATCAGCGAAGTTAAGCAACGTCGAACATGGTTACTACCTAGACGTATGCACACTTTTGAATACCAGCTGCTCTAAGCTTGTACGTGCGACTCGTAGAAGGGATAATGTCCAGAAATAGTTAATTTAAATTCATTATATTCACTTACGCGTAGATACCATTGGAAAAGGCATGAATCCACCTATTCTCTTCCCAGCTATGATTTAATTAGTAAGACTGGTATTAATAAATCATTATTATGCCACCAAAAACAAAAAACAAAAAAAAACTCAATCTAAAAATATTATCTGGTTTTAAATATCCAGTAAATAAAATAATCTTAGTTTCATTCACGATCATTAAATAGTTCGCCTTAGTGGCTTTATCGCCTTTCTTGTAGTAAAATATTAAAATACATATTTTTATTAAAAATCGTATGTTCTCTTCTTGGCTCTACCCTCTTTCTGCTGACTCTCATATTTAGAAAAAACCATTGGGGAAAGACAAAAATTATTGCATACCATCCATAATATTCGTAAGTATCCTCAGTTCACATGGGAATACATCCTTAATATAGGCCGCAAGTTCATAGTCATTTTGATGGTCTTAAGTCGAATTCAAGGGATTTTATACCGCTTGCATTATTGTAGATGTTGAATCTGGGATCAACTTTTTGTTTTATTTGTCTCTATCTTCGTTGATTTGGTAGCAATCATAGATGGATGTAATACATTTTCCATGCGAAGTATAAACAGGCCCACCCACAGGTAGTACGTGAATCAATCTGTTGGATAGTTGATCGTTGAAACTGGTCTTCATTTTACTATTTTCGGTCTCAATCCCATTCAAGGTCAATAGATAGTAAAATATTAAAACCTTCTGATCAGTTAGCATTCTCATGAACTACCCTGAGTTTTGAATCCTAGACTATCATGCGGATAACGCTAACCAACTTTACTATTTTTTTATGTATTTGTTTTCTTCTGCTAATTGTGAAAAGGAAAACGTATAAATCTTTAAAAATATCGACCTGACAGGATGGGTATTGGAATGAATTCGACCTGCTAACCCCGGCCCCTAGACTACATCCGGTAGCAAGGCTTCTCTTCGGACGATTAGAGGTTATGAAGAGCGGGGAACCACCTCTTACTAACTGTTATTCCCAGGGCCACCCTCACCTGTTAGGGTCCCATCTTTCACTATGGATGTATAAAAAATACATTTTATAGTAAATACCAATATTACATATATATATATATATATATATATATATATATATATATATATATATATATATATATATATATATATATATATATATATATAATAAACATAAAAAACATTAAAATCATATGTTTACATCCATAGAATACAGACAATCAAGTTTTTTCGTCAAGGATCAAAACATCGCTATGGATGAACAGGATTTTAATGCATTATATTATGTTTTCCAGCGATGGATGTCGCAATAATCGCATTTTTCTGATTAATTCTATGTGTGATTATTCTTGTATGTAAATCTTATGCTGCCTAATGTTTTATGTTTATTATAAACTATCGATCAGCAGTACATAAAAACAATTCCTATAAAAAAACTACTACTAAGACATTACACTATATTATTGAACTATATACTTAGTTCATGATATAAAAACTGAATACACTTGTAAAAATAGAATACGTGGATTTAACACATCACAAGAAATATTTAAATAAAATTCTCACTTAAAAAATTTTGAAAAACTTAGCGTTGCGTCTTTGCACGTTCCGAGATCTTACACAATCGTCAATAATAGCAGATATTCAAAAAAATATCCTTCGGTCGACATACAGGTATATCGTCTCAAGTTTTTGATTTTATAAGGAAAAAAAACACATGCCTGATGATGGATAGAAGACTATCCGTAAGTACTAGCATTTTAACATCAAATAAACTGAAAAACTACAGACAACAAGTTTTTCGTCAAGGATCAAAACTCGCACTATGGATGAACAGGATTTTAATGCATATATTATGTTTTCTAGCGATGGATTTCGCCAATAATCGCATTAATACTTCTAATTAATTCTATGTGTGATTATTCTTTGTATATATATATATATATATATATATATATATATATATATATATATATATAGAGAGAGAGAGAGAGAGAGAGATTTATAGTAAATTGTTCAACAATACATATTTATGGTAAAATGATCAACAGTACGTTTTATAGTAGAATTAACTCAATACATTTTATTACAAAATTATCAACATTTTATTTGTAGTTAAAGGTATACAAGTGTGTTCAAAATATATTTAGTTGATGCCATAAAATTGTGTTCAAAATATTTAGATTCGACATCAATTGACCCATTTAAATGCCGCTAAACAAAACAAACTAAATCCGCCAACTGGTCCCCAAAATATAAGCTAATAGGAAATGAAGACGAAAAATAGCATTTGTTAATCAAGAGCTGCTTGTCGCTTTAATAGTTACAATCCCAACCCCCGGGGAAAATAATTCTTCTCTGCTATTCTAATCCTAGCATGAAGAGTTAACTTGAACGGCTAATCTGGCCACGCATATTTAGATTTTTGAGAAGTATTTTACTTGATGGAAATTTACTAATTCTTACTTCTCTGTCTTTATTTAATCATTTTTTTCTGCTAACGGAAAACAAATAATTCTTTACAAATTTCGACTTTAGCAGTTTAGTTATGGAAGAATCTTTTACTCTATTTATTTTTTTATAATCTGCATTTCTTCATCTTCCTTAAAAAATAACCTTCAGAAAAGTCTGTATATATGAGGTATTTTAACTATTTACTTTATTTATATTGTTTGGACTGTTCTTTACTGTCACATTCACGACGTTTCGGTAGTTGTACGCCTTCTTCAGAATTTGTTGGAATTTGTAACCGAACACTTTATTTAGTTCCGCACAGGTATATTGTTCTAGTACCATGATATTGGTTATCCCAATTATAGTTAATTCACCTTGATGGCAATGTTTTAGTTGTCACCGCTGCTGCCAGGTATTCAGATCATATTTGCGTCGTCAATTCTTGGACCAATCAGCCAATGTTTTATCCACTGGTCCATCATTAACACCTGAAGATGGCTGGAGCGTACAACGGTCGAAACGCCGTGAATGTAACAGTAAATAGGAGGACAAAATTCCGAACAAGGTAAATAGTTCTGCAAAATCTTTGAAGATTTTATTTATTTTTCATGTTCTCGTTTAGATAGTAGATTACGATATTTTAAATTTAAATTTCAACCACCCATAACAAGCTTTTGATGCTCAGAAGCAGACTTGGATGATTCTCGTCAAAGAATTCGATATAATTACGATCTGTTATTTTATACAAAAATAATCTCATTGTTTTTTTTTTAATTTTGCCTTCTTTTATAACAAATATTCCGATGATATATCCATTCTAATACAGGGGCTCGTTGATATAGCTTATAAAGAGATACCGTGGGGATATTTGAGAGAGACGGTGGAATGATATGTCTCTGATTGAAGAATCAGAGAGCAGAGTTCGAATTCTAAACGATATCGTTACATTCACTTAGGTTCAAATACTGTTTGGAAATTTAATAATCCATATATCCCGCCCACAATTTATGTCTGTATAATTGGACAGGCTGGGTACTATATCCTTGGCTGGCTACTTGCGTAGGAGTACAAGAACATTGAATTCAAAAGCTCAACCTCTGGATTAAATATTCTCACCAACCTGCAGTTGCATAAGCGTATTGAATACGGCTGCTCCCCGGGAATCATTGTCAATCAGGAAGGCGTTCTTTTAAACAGAAATGAGATGGCCCTCGATTTGTGTAATATCTTGGATAAAGATATGCACGCTTCTTAAATTCATAATGCATATAACAGGTCAAATAACTGTCATCGTATCGGAGATGAAGTGATAATAAATCTGATCAACTGTATCTCCTAAATCTTATGTTTCATTATATTATAATATAAAACTTTTAATCTTTTTTTTTCTCTATCGATTTTGTCATCGAGTTGTATGCATAAAATATTTCCGAGGCATTTGTTAACAAGAGAATAACACTTTCATAATGCTTATCTAGTTACGCATGTTTAATGAATTTGAACATTGCAGAAAATGCGATATTTTCATTGCCGTATTTTTTTTCATTTAGTATTCAAAAAGCCAGAGTAAAATAAATTATATTTTACTGCCTGTTATATTAATTCGTAGAGCAAGGTTTTCTGCTAGGGATACAATTTCTGTAGTTTTCCCACATAACATTTAAATGGTTTTATTTAGCTTTTAGCTAAATAGTCAATTGCCCGAAATAGAATAAAGCCTTTATCGATGCAAACTTTGAATGATGGAGTATAAATTACGATGGATTGTGAAATTAGAGATTCCAGCCATACATATGGAAACATTTCCTTCCTTCTGTGACAGTTCTGCTATCGTCAAATTTTAGCGTATAGTTTGAAGTCTATTTACGAGCAAGTTATCTTTGTAAAGAGGCCTTACTGTTTCTCATCTTTTCACAGTTCACTTTAGAAACAAATAACAAGAACAGAAAAAAAAATATTAAAGGCTTTTAGCTCCATCAAATATATTGCACTTTATTAAACATTTCGTGTTGTACTTTCAATAGCTGTATGGTTGTTTGTAAAATACAAAATCATAGGCAACATCTCATTCAGAAAAAAAAAATTACACTCAATATGCTTTACATTCAGTTCGTATTTTTGAACCACATCTCATATCGAATGTGTTCTATTACAAGAAAGAGAAGTTGGAATTGAAGAGACTTTGAAATAGAATTCAATGTCCATAGAAATGTTCTCAGGAAATCTGTTTCGAGAACTTCGAAAATATATCAATTCACAAGAAATACAAATCTATTAGTTTGAGGAGACATTATAAAAAATAATTTTGACATTGGGATGTTTAATATGTTAACAGCTGGTAACGTGGGAAAGTCATTAGTTAATGCAAGGATAAACAAAAGGAAGCACCATAGCGATAACTAAAAAGAAAAGAAACCTTCACATAGATCAAGATATCAAGTATCACTGTCCAAGATGTTCCAGTGTACAGAATATTCATAAAAGTTTATTTCTGGCTGCAGAATTAGAAACTCATGTATAAACTCATTAAAAACTAAATTAAAATCTACCCCGGTGGAAAAAAAGAGGGTTCACTTCGAAAGTCCATGTATGGGCAAATAGTGAGCCCTCAAGCAGAATCAATTCATTGTAAAACTATAGAAGTGCCAGCAATGCACACACACACACACACACACACACATATATATATATATATATATATATATATATATATATATATATATATATATATATATATATATATACTGTAACCGGATATATAAGAGAGTTGTCGGGACCGGAGAAGAAGTCTCTTGTTTCTCTTATATCCGGGTTTGGTCTATCTTGTTTAGGTAAGTATGGGCTCTAATTTGGACCAGAGAAAAATCTCTTTATATCCAGGTCTCTTATATCCGGGTTACACATATATTATATATATATATATATATATATATATATATATATATATATATATATATATATATATATATATATATATATATATATATATATATATATATATATATATGGGAGAAACTGACCAATACATTTTATTTGTGGTTGAAAGTGTGCAATTGCGTTCAATATATATTTGGTTGACCCCATGAAATTTTGTCCAAAATGTTTCGATTTTGGCATGATATCAAAAAGGGTTTGATGCTAAGCTAAACAAAATTGACAAGAAACGGCACAGAAAGTAAACAGAAATCTGGGTTTGAAATATCAAATTGAGTAGAGGTAATGATATAAAATCCATTGGACCTGATATCCAGAATGTAATTAATGCCAAGTAATAAAGAACAGTATCTATTTAGACAATATTATTTGTAAAATCAGGGGCAAATTAAGACAGTATTATTTGTAAAATCAGAGGCAAACGTGTCTCGCTAGATCCTTTACGACTGAGTTGTAAGTTCGATATTAATTTAGTGTCCGATACTCTCAGGCTTGTGCCACATCTAAGCTATGATTGGAAAATCATTATTATTTGTAAAATCTGCTAGAACACAAATAAATAATTAAAAAATGTTGAAACTTACTCCTGCTTGATTTTCTAGAGTTTAGCAATAGATACTTCAGTTTATTTACACTATTTACATCTTTCGGACACTTGCACTTATTTTTGTCATCATATTCACAAGGTTTCGGCCGTTGTTCGCTCCGACCTTCTTCAAGTTATATAGATTAGATTTTCACCTGAACGTGATTTTTATTTCACGGGGTTAGGTTGTACTAACCCCACGAGTCAGGCTTTATTGGAATATCTCAGTTTCAGTTAATTGCCTTTAGTAACTCCCCAATGTTTTGTTCAATGTTTTGTTCATTCTGCTGTGGCCAATTTTTGAATTCAGAACTCTTTGTGTCAATTCATTTTTTGTATCATACAACCAACGCTTTTATCCACTGAGCCATGCGCCCTACTCCCGTGGACCAAATAAAGGCTTCATTTCGAAATTCCAATGTATATCAGCTGAAGAAGGCTAGAGCGTACAACAGCATAAGCGTCGTGAATATGGCAATAAAGATGTGAACAACAGTACAAAAAATATAAATAATGTAAACAGTAACAATACTTCATCTCAGAACTATAAATAGTTATTATGACTATATTAATTTTTCTTTTCAAATTACCAGTCATGGCTTACGGTCTAATTTAGTTAATATTAAAAATATATATATATTCGCTTTTTCCCCCAATTATAGCCGTATTCAGTGTGTTCCCATATCTTCATATGAATTTTATTTCGGCCAAAGTTTCTAAAACAGTACTTAATGTTTTCACTAGTAGGAATAGAAACAGCAGATTAACAGTTTCACAAGTTAAAACAATGACCTTTCTGCAAACTGATATTCTAATGTTCTACTAAACTTATTTATGGTAATTATAAAAGAGGGGTATTTTAATATGCAGGTACATTTCTTCCACGAGCTTATTACGAGTAGCAAATTTATGAATTGTACTTTTATTGAATCCATTCTGTTGCATATTGAAGGAAATGCAAAACCCAATTATTATAACCCCTCTACGCTTATTAAGTACGTCGGAGACTTTATTCTGTTAATTTTGAAAAGTTTACTTAGGGAAGAGGATATCTGAGAACTACTGTTTTGCAACTGTTCCAAACGACTATGACTACTATTACTATCATCGTTATTATTATTATTAGCAGCAGTAGTAGTATTAGTAGTATAGTCTGAGAAAATAGAAAATAAGTGGCCATTAAAAGTTTAGGTGTGAAAATGTCAGATAATAATAGCAAGGCCTGAGACAGAAGATGATGAAGAGAGGCGACATTTAATTAGTGCTAAAATAGAGTCCGCTTTGTTTTGTTTTGTTTTTTAAAAAGAAATATTTAAGAAGATTTAGTTGTTGTCAGTGCAGGCTTTTTGTGTTGGAGACGGATGAGATTAACGCAATGTCTGAAAACATTTCGTGATATTAAAACGGAATTGAATAAAGTGCGTTTTAAAAAAAAGAAAGAACTGTATAATCTCCGGTCTTGACGAAGTTAGAGCAACTAAACACCGATTGAGAATTTTAAAAGAAAATAAATAAAATGTAGAGATGCGTTTCATTTTTAGTTTTTTTTTTTGTTTTGTTTTCGTTCGCTGTACTCTACGCACTATTTCTTGCACAGTCAAACGTAAATCTAAAATGTGCAGAAACATTAATGCAATCGTCTATTTAGGGTGGCATTTTCTGGCATCTTACAACAATCTTATGAATGATTTAAGTATTGATTCATGTCTGCGACAATATCGAAGTTTTTCTCCCTCATTTTCTATTTTTTTTCATTTTTCATTTCAATAGGGTTTCTAAATTCTATATCAAAATTTTGCCTGCTATTATTTCGTTTCTTTCTATTGTCAAAAGATTTAAAATTAAATTCTTTTAAAACCGTTTCCTATTTTAACTTATTTAACTTTATTTCTTGTTACTTGTTTTTTTTTTTTATTCCTCAGTCATTTATCTTTTAGTATTTGCCATTTTCTACATTTATCACCAGTCTTCATCATTTTTCGTTTTTATTCTTCTTTTCTTTCTTTAGCTCTTTACACATTTCTTAATTTATGTCTTAACCTCCTCCTCTTCCTCCTTCTCATAAACCGCCGTATTCTTTCTCTTTTCGTAATTACTTTGTTTTTATATTCCTGCGAGGTTACTTATTGTCGTCTTTTGCTATTTATTCGTTGATTACTCTTCTTCTTCTTCTTCTTCTTCTTCTTCTTCTTCTTCTTCTTCTTATTCTTCTACTTCTTCTTCTTCTTCTTGTCCTCCTCCACCACCACCACTCCTACTTCTTATCATTCTTATCATTGTACACTCCTCCTCCTCTTCATCCTCAACCTTCCTTCTCCCCTTAACCACCTTCTCCTTCTTCTTCCTTAACCTTTCTTCTTCTTCTTCTTCTTTTCTTCTCTCCGCCTTCTTTCACATAATAACCTTCTTCTTCTTTTCTTCTTTTCTTTCTTCTCCCTTCTTCTTCCTCCTCCTTCCTTCTTTCTTCTTCTTCTTCTTCTTCTTCTTTCTTTCTTTTCTTTCTTTTCTTTCCTTCTTCATCTCCTCCTTTCTTCTTCTTCTTCTTCTTCTTCTTCTTCTTCTTCTTCTTCTTCTTCTTGCAGTGTTATATAAAGAAGTGGGCGATCATGTCTCTCCAAAACTTCTATCTTTCGTAGCCCTGATCTTATTGCGCCTTTTTACCATCATTCTCTATTGTTTCTTCCCCTGATTCATTCGTAACATTTGCTTATTCATTCCCTTCTTCTTTTCTTCTCGTTTTATTTTTGATTCTGTTCTGCATTGTACATCTCTTTTTTTCTCAGTATCTTATTTCTAATTGTTTAATAAGTATTTTATATTATTTATACTCGTTTTCATTGGTTTACATTTTTTTCTGTTCAAGTCTCATTTAATTTTTAATCAGTTTATGTATCTTACCACAAATGTCTTCTTTACTTTTCTCTCATTTATGTTTTTCTCCCTTACTCCATTTTCAGTTTTTTTATTCAGTCTTAATCTATTGCATTCACTTTCTACTGCACTTTTTCCTGTACATTTTCCCCTCCTTCATTATTCTGATATTTCTTTCTATTTTTTCATTAAATTTCTTCATCATTCTATCTTTCATTCTATCTTTTTTCTTTCAGTTCGTCATTTTCGAACCAGTTTCTTTACTGTAGTTTTTATTTTCTCATTCCTTGAACTTTTCTTGTCATCTCTCTTATTGCCATTGCTCTTTCTTTGAATGCCATTCTTCTTCCTACAATCCCCCCATTACCTCCTCCGACGCTCCCCTTCAGCTCATCTCTGTGTGTCAATGTTTCTACATAGTTTTTTTTTCATCTCTGTGTCTTTCGTTTAAGCTCAAACTTTTCTATATTTCATTTAGCATTTTATTCTAGTCTAATTCGTTTTTCTTTGCAGACTGTTCTAGCCACTTTACATTTACATCTAATGGAATCCCATGTTGCCTGCTTCGGCAAACAAAACACAATAATCTATCTTTCATACTCGCCCAAAAGCGAAAGAATGCGACTAATTCTTGGAAAAGTACTTCTTTTATTCCTCCCTAGGTGCAGAAAAACAGAGATGATTCTCAGCCGTCTGATATTTCCAAGTGACACAAGTTGGTTTCGCCAAGACTTTATTAATATCATTGTCCACAGCCTGTTCTTTTGGAATTTTAGACCATTGTATTTGTGTTTGAATATATTTGTTCTGTCTGATTGTATCATGCATCTATTCATTTTTTTTCCCGAATGTAGAAGTCTGAGGACATTGAAGTTGATTGGCGATGTTTGAAGTAAACTCAAACTCTGTGAGGTTTTTATATTCTTTAGCAGATTTTTCTCTCCTATTTCGTATTCTTTTTTATGGAATCAATACCCGGACTTTTGTCTATGAACATCCAGTCTGAAATTCCCAAATGATTTTTCTGTCCAGTATCTATAATAGAAATGAGAACACGCCGGAAGCAGAGATGATATAAAAACTTGAATACATGACTTGTTTATTTATTTTATAAAACACTTATTTAGGAAGTATAGGTTATAATTAGATTTGTAAGCAGAATATTGTTTCCTTTCGAAAATTGGTCAAAGTTTGCGTTGTGTCTAACATAAGGATGAAAACCTATTTATTCAGTTGACTACGTGATAACTACCAAGGGTAGGATTCAATATGGGTTTCACAGGTGTATACGTGTGTAGAGACAGCAATCGAGCTGACGCCTTTTACCTTTTCCATTTTGTCTGTGCTTTATTTCTGAAAATGACGCTGACTTGTAGATCGCTTTGCACCTAACACATTCTCAACATTTCCTTGTTGCTTACGGTAAATGATGAAGCAAATAAACGTTGAAAAAAATTAATTTACAATAAATTTAAATTGAAAACTGGAATCATTATTAACTGTTCGAAAATCTATCAAAAAAGATATATACGTAATCTAGAGCGCTTGAGAATAAGAAAATACTTCTAGTCCTTGTACTTTTAGTAGAACCCAACTGAAAATGTATAAACATATAAATGATATACCAAGCAATATTGTGAGATAGATTAACTTGAATTTAAAAAGGTTTGATTATTTCTTAACAGCAATGTATCGCCATATTCAAATATGATTTTGATATATACATTCTCTTACCTACATCGGGAATTTATTAAATGCATAGCCAACTTCCTACTTCCCATTTTGTGTTTAATTAGACGATAACTCATATTTGAAATATTTAATATATTTCAATAGCTCCTCTTCAATTTTTAAGTTGAATCTTTTTCAACAGGACATTTCTTTTCAAAGCAAGAATGCGAGATTTGATCCTAAAATAGACTCTCGTATTTTCACAGAATTCCCGGATGACAGTTTCCGTTTGCAAACGAAACAAACCTTTTATTTAGATTTCCCTACTCTCTCTGTGTATAACCAGAAAAAAAGTTTCAATATCATGGTGAGAGAGATAGAGAGGGGTAGAATTATGTACTAGCAGGATTGATGACTTAAAACATACACTAATTCATTAAGATTATTTTACTCATAATCAGAGATAAATACAAGCGGATACTTTCCTCTTTCTGGTTAGTTTTAAAATATACCGTGTACCAAAATATTTAGCAAATAAGGAATTTATAGTAATTATGAAAATGGTTTGTAAGTAAGTTAAATATTTGTACTGGTTTATTTGGATTATGAAAAATGAAATTACAGAGCCAACTGAAAATTACTTCTCTCACGAATTAAGGTTAAAATTGTCTATCCAATCTGAGAGATTCAAATAAATCACATATAAAAATGGTCTTGAAGTCCAGATGCAGTAACAAAAGATAAAAATGATAAAACTGATATAATTTCTATATGGCAGCATTCATTCAAAGCTAATGCTCTTATAATGGTTAGAAGAACTGAATTTTGCTTTCCAAAGTAGATTTATTAATGTTATTTCCTTTTAATCCTCCTCAGTCATATGTGACATTTTACATGCTTTCGATAAAGATTTTTTTCCCCCAGTGGTTTGCCATTTCTTTCTGAAATCAAAGTTATAGACCCCTAGGGTAAGAAGAGAACAAATACCTTTCCCAAGGATATAACACGTTAGTAAATGTAATGGATTCAACTGGAATTCGAACTCGGCTATCCGTTCCTCATATTAGTGCTCCCAGAGTTCATTACTTGATTTAAAGCGTCGTCTCGTTGCCTTGCATAAAAAAATGATTCATTGAATTGCCATTTTAAATGATTTTTTGCTCAATTGATAAAAATTCAGTTTAACGCATCAATCGCTATTGCTGATTGAAAAATCCAGGGTTGGTCTACAGTTGTTCAAAGGTTCTCTGTCAAGTTGATTTTCTCAGATTCGACTTCGAAATAGGATGAAAAATTTTCCTTAACGATGCTTTATATAATATCTCAACATAACACTTCAATGCCCTTAAGTCGGCGACCGCACATCTCAATTTTCAATTGACATTTTATGTGCCTACAACGACTGAAATTTATAACATCATGCAAGTCTTTTTAACAGAGATAGATTCAACGATCTTTAATGTGGTTCACTTCATGTCGAACAATTTTTGCATCGTCGTCATATCTGTTAAATCTTTTACAGCCCGTATCACATAAAAATTGGAATGATGTCCATGAAGCGATATATGCAGAATGATTGTCATTCGTTCACTTTTGCCTAGAACAAAATGGTATTTTATATAATTGGACACGTCTGTGATTTCAAGAACTTTAATTCAATTGAATTTAAGTACAGATAAGAAGAAGAGGATATTTATCAACAAGTTTTTCTGCGGTAAATTTTGGAATGCACAGTATGCGAGATTTAAAAGAAAAATAATTTAGGACCAATTCTATGATAGCAGACTTGAAATCTAGAATATAGGTTTTGACGTTCATAACCCTTTACAATTAAAGTAACTCCAGATTTTTGACAGTATTTCTATCCTTCAAAAATGGCTTTTTAAGTATTATTAGACCAGATCATCAGCCTCATGCAAGAAAAATACGATCAGAAGTGTTATGCATTCATCAAATTACTTGCCCTGTTCAGTTATCATTTGGTTTCAAATAATTTATCAGAGTTAAACGTGCTGGGATTTTAGAAATTCTTCGAATGTTCACAAGATTATCGGTTGTCCCATTCTTCTATTCTGCTCTCATTTCTGGACAGATTTTTCGATACCTTAAAATTTGCTCAGTGCATTAAAAGAGAATATATTATCTGATGTTATGCAAAAATGCATTACATTATTATCTGTAGAATATCACCAATTTTACCATATGCAAGATGATCATTTTTATTCATTCTTTCGAACTATCTATCTGACTCAAGCAACATTTAGATGTGTGTGTGTGTGTGTGTAACCGCCCGCACATCCTGGCACATGCTCCAAGTTGTGAAAAGGGCAAGACCGTTTTTGTTTAACTCCCATCGATAGTGGAAATAATCGATTTTTCATGCTTCTAGAGTTTTCATGTAATGATTTTCTACTGGCCAGAATGAGAGCCTTTACCTTGGCAGCAGGAAGTTTCTATTGGCCAGAGTGAGGCCAACAGCTGGACACGAATGTTAACGGCATAGAAGTGCGAAAAATGTAAAACTGCACGGCACTTTACTCAATTGAAACTCAACGTTGATTCTGATTTCGCAGAATTGGGTTAGGTTGAAAATGTCTTATTTTTTGTTAACATTCTTTTTTATTCAGGTTTTTGCCAGTTGTTTGTTCCTCTTTTAAAAGCTGATTGTTTTGTGTTCATTTTATTTAGTTCGAGGTTTAGCAGAAGATAGCCAAGAGTTAAGGCAACATTTTAATATATTCTTCCTCAAACTTGTTATATATTATATATATATATATATATATATATATATATATATATATATATATATATATATATATATATGTATGTATGTATAAACAGGTGGAATTTACAATTTAAAACGTGCTTCAATTCTGTTTTTTTTCCTTAATGCTCCTGACGGCCTCCGTGGCCCATTTTTCTTAACATCTTAACTTTGCCATGTATCACGTTCCTTTATCATCTGCATATTTTTAAAAATAAAACAAAAAGCTATATCTTGTGCCTGACCCAAACAATGTTAAGTCAACCCTAGGTATATGTATATTTATTAAAATATAAATATAAATACACTGTGTGTGTGCATATATATATATATATATATATATATATATATATATATATATATATATATATATATATGTGTGTGTGTGTGTGTGTTTGTGTTTGTGTTTTGTGTCTGTTTTGTGCATATTTATATATGTATGTGTCGGTTTATGTATGTGTGTGTCTATGTATGTATGTATCTATCTATTTTTCTTTATAAAATTGATGGGATATTATTTAAAGTTAATGTCCAGCTATAATATTAGATATTTAGCAATGGTGAATCTTAGAATAAAATGTCGATTGCCATCTTATACAGATTATTAATAATTGTTGCATAAATTACACTAGATTTACATAATGTGCAATTAAATGACATTTAAAGAATACCCAAATTCATTGTATTTTCCAGGAACGTGAGAATTTGTAGATTTCAAATATTTTTTATCATCCTACTTTTTTGCCTACAGACCTTAAATAATAATGGGTTTGCATCCACCTAATGTTATTAATAGTCAAGTGTGGTCTCGACTTTCTTGGTTACTCTCCTGTTTGATAGAGCTATTTCTGTTTATTGGGACTATAAATGAATTCTCATAATGACCTTCTTAAAGACTACCTGCATACTTTTGTCATTACTCCTACTATATTAACATGGTATAATTTGCTTACTGTGAATGTCATCCTTTGTTTGTTTTTTTCCACTATATGTATTGAGGAGAAAGAAATATTTGTACACATACAATTTGTTTATTAATTTTATTTCCAACTAATGAATGAACATAAGAATATATTTAACTTTACCTCATAATAATTAAATATGCATAAAAAAACAGAAAAATATGATTTAATAGAAATAAATCTTCGGATGTATAGTTTTGCGCCTGTTTAAGATATTTGAAAGTATACTAAACTGAATATATATATATATATATATATATATATATATATATATATATATATATAAACATAAAACATTAGGCAGCATATGATTTTATACAAAAAATAATTAGAAATCAACATATGGATGAACAAATTTTTTAATGGTTTCCTAGCGATGGATGTCGCCAAAATCGCATTAAAACTTCTGATTGATTCTGGAATTTATATATATATATATATATATATATATATATATATATATATATATATATATATATATATATATATATATTGATCATTTCACCCTAAATTAAGCTGTTAATGGCACTAGTACAGGTCATTACAGGGAGTAGGGGAGAATAAGAAGACATTAAAGAGTGGAAAAGTAGAAAAATGAAAACAGTCCAAGAAAACAGAAAATGGCGATTGATTTATATGTTTTTTTTTTTTGGCAGGACACTCCACTGGTAGAAATTAGAAAGTATATCTAGTTCGTTCAACGAAAACTGAGACTATCCAATTTTAGCTTGTTATTGTAGTCCACTAGTGGGAATATCTCAAAATGAAATATTTGTCGAAATGACATTCTAAAGTCTTTCATACTGGTGTCTTCAACCTACTTCGAAAAATCTTGAGATTTATTCCATTATTCAATGCATTTAAATTAGATTTATTTTGTCATATGGATTTTGGCGATAAAGATTTTCTGGGGCGAAACAGTGACCCAAATATCCTAACAATAGACGTAGCAATTGACTCTGTATATTAGCTCCCCTTCATGTAAGTGGAAAATGAGAAGCCATAAAATTTTTCTCTCTTGAAGTCTAGCATCAGCTATGCTGATGAAAGGAAGAAAAAGGTTCTCTGTCGTGATTGAATTGAAGAAGTTTTCTTATAGATGCTTTATTTCTTGCCCCTTGTAACTACTGATTGGAAGTCTTTTTTAGGGGTGTCAGTTTTAAGTTTATATTTAAGACAGGAAAAATGGCTGTTTATTAATAGGGAACTTATGATTCAAAAGATCGGGATATGGTCGGCCACCGGGATCCCAGCGTTAGTAAGAAACGATCTAGAAGTGTACCCGTTCAGTTATATATTTGGTTAAGAACGACTGGATTAAGTTATAATTAAGTTATTCGTCCCTTGAACCAGTAACACTTGAGCTTGTGAATGTCCAACACCAATTTATGCGAACCATCCTCCAGAAATTCTTGTTTAATGACTAATTAAATGATGGCCGCTAAAAAAACTTATTAAAATTTCTTATTGAAATTAAATTTTATTCAGGTATCTGCTATTTGTTTGTCTGAAATACTTCAATCATCGAGGGCAGAAGAAACATACTTCTTCCTCATTGTTCTTTCAGTGGAATTTTACATGGCTTGGATGGTGCCAGTCTACTCTTCATGCTCTTGACCGACAACCGAACACTACGGATTATTGTGTGGGTCGCCCTCGCTTCTTGTACTAGGCCTAAAATTTAATTCAAAGACTTCCTTCTCCTAAACCGGTAACTGACAAAGGCTGTTCTATTTATCAATAGAAAATAAAATGGATATTTATTTGGGACCGTAATCATCAAAATACGAAGGCAACCATGGCAATATAACAAAGTCTGTCCTATATTTACCCATAGCTGGGGGGAAAAGTGTTGGATTCATATCGTTCCCAAGTGTATTAACATACAAATGGATGAAATGTACCCGTCTGGAATTCGAACTCGGCTCTCCCATTCCTATCCGAACTGCTATCCATTACTTTACTGTGTACCTCAAAATGAGCTACATTCTAAAGTCTATCAGGCTTCAACGAAAAACGAGTTTATTCCAATAAGATTTAAAATTGATTCTTTTATTGTTTTACAACATTTAACCACAATGTTATTCTGTTTAAAGATTTATTTGATTCAAAAACAACGATCTCTGCACTCCAAATATCGCATGTCTTTCCAGAAATTAGTTTATGATATTTATCTGAGCAACTCTCCAATGATAAAGGGAAAAAAACTGTTTTATAAAATAAAAAGTATTCGGCTAACAATTTCTTTCGAAATCACTTATGCAAATTATCGATTTAAATGTCAAGTATTCCGATGTCAAGTAAGCATATAAAACATATATATATATATAAGTATATTCTTGGATATTCAAATATATATATATATATATATATATATATATATATATATATATATATATATATATATATATATATATATATATATATATATATATAAACATTGTCCTCCCTCAAATTTGTGTAATGGTCAGCAAGCTTGTCTAGCTAAACCAATGGTCAGGAAGCTTGCCTCGCGAGATCACTTGCGACTGTGTAGTGAGTTCGATCCTCATATTTCCTCCTAGTGCCACATCCAAGCTACGCTTAGAATATCAATATATATTAACAAACATACATGCTGAGGCATCTTATATTTAAAACACAACAACGCAGTAATATTATTTACAAATATATCAACGTGCAAGATGCGTATTAAACTAACTGCTGAAATTTGTAAGTTCTGAGAATGGTAAGAGTTTTATTTTCAGCCAATGTATTTTTTGTTTATTTTTTCTGCCACAGTCTCAACTGATTTCCGAGCAATATTTCTGTGTCCAACATTATGTAGGTTTTTTAGGTTTTGTTTTTTTTCTCGTGATTCTTAGTTTAAGGTAAAATTATTTGTCTTTCTCGGATCAAGGTAATGTCCATCGAATAATCTACAACAGCCAAAAGCGTCAAAGTATTTTCGCTTCCTTGTATAATATATATATATATATATATATATATATATATATATATATATATATATATATATATATATATATATATGTATGAATAAATTTAGTCTTAGGTGTGCTATATTTATGGGATAAAGTGCTCAATATCAGAGATAGACCGTGTGTAAATATAAAAGTGAACATTGATGTCAACACTTAGAGGCGACAGGCTGTTACATGCTAGACGCAATCGTCAGGCCACGATTCTCTCTCTCTCTCTCTCTCTCTATATATATATATATATATATATATATATATATATATATATATATATATATATATATATGTGTGTGTGTGCGCGCGTGTGTGTGTGCAAGAAATGAATTAAATCCAATATATTGTTATTTGGAATTTATTTTGGTTAAACGTTATCATTGATGAATACACATATTCGAAGAGAAGCTCTGTTTTTGTAATCAAACAGCAAGTTCTACGTGGTCGAACTTTTATGCACGTCAGATACAATAACGGTTCCTCAGAGTTAATGCAGGTTCGAATCCTGCCACAGGAGGCATATATTTCTGACAAGATTTTTCGAATATTCAGGTCGCTACATGTAGCTGTATAAAAAGTACAGTTAAATTAATAAACAGACCTTCTACTCGAATACAAATATCCACAAAAAAATGGCGTTTAAAAAAAATGATAAATAACACGCACACGCATACAAAGAAACAAACACAGGTCCCGGCCTTGGGGAACAGCTCCCCGAGGCGGTGCCTTCTCATTGCACTAGAGAGAAGGATCGGTGCACGCACCGAGGCCAGCGCAACCAACGGTTGCGAGGGCTCGGCGAATTTTTATTCCTTGCCCGGGTGTACGCGCTCGGGCTTCCCACATTAAACAGACCTTGTGTCACAACCTGTCTTCGTGGGAGTTGAGTAAATATTTACAAACACACGCACACACGCATATATATATATATATATATATATATATATATATATATATATATATATATATATATATATATATAGGTAATAATCCGTTGGTATATAACCCAAATGAATCTTAATAATATAATATGTAATACTGAAACCGATTCAGATAGAGCGCGCAATGTTTTATTCAAGCAGAGAATATGCATTACATACAATAGGAATTAATAAGAAAAAGAAAATGAAACTAGCTTAAAACAACTTTTTAAAACCAGGGAGAAACAAAGAAAACAGGAAAAGGAAGAAAGATTAAATTAAATATGGAAAGCACAAGGTAGGAAGAGGAAGAAATAGAGGAAGAAGTAAGTAGAGAGAGGGTAGTAATGCGGAAACATAAAAATGGTATGAGGAGATAGATACATGAAAATTGACCTGATATATATTGAAATATTCACCTCGATTTCAATCCGTAAAACAGAAGTGGAAAATTAGGGAAAATATTTTTTAATCTTATATTAACGAATTACTATTAATTCAATATTAAGAGATGTAATTATTTATTCATATCAATGTGGAAACTTCTAGTATTATTAATGTATTAAGATATCAAAAAACGTATAATGATTTAATTATTATAGGAAAGGTATCATTTAATAAAATTCATTTTAAATTAAAAAAGAATATATATAAACTGTTACCATCTACAAGAAAACAAAAGTTCAGAGATTTTCTTTTTTAAATTTTATATGAGAAACCAATAATAGAGAAGTATTAAATGAAAATGAAAAATCTACTTTTAAAATGAGAAAAATTATGTGTAGAAGCAGTGCGTAAAAATGACTAGAGAATAATATAATAGGTTTAATTATGAAAAGAAATATATAAGTTATAATTAAAAATAAGTAATGACTGATAAATTAAAAAAAAGGAAGCAATATAAAGAAAACAGAGATATAATAATTAAATATAAATAATACTAGTCGGTCGCTTGCAAGATCGGAGTTCAAGAGTAAAGCGACTGCACTTGTGTTGTTAGTTCATCTATATTGCATGAAGTCTCTCTGAGCAACGTTCTACACATTCTTTTACCACTTCTAACAGGTAGTGGCAAATTATATGCTGACAAATTGCATCCTGCAAGTGCTGTAGCCTTATCCTCAATTTGAATAAGAGCTTGGTTCTTTATCGTTCCGGACATAATGGCGTCAATGTCAAGCGATGGCTAGGAAATCTTCCGAAATGCTGTCACAAAATTCAGTGTTGCCAGTTTATGCAAGCTTAAAAATCAGTATTTTTCATCTTTGTTCCTAAAAGACTGCTTAACCATTGGATGTCCTGAAAAATAATAAAGAGCGAATATGAATAATTTTTAATTCTTAATCGATTCCTCGAACCTTATTTTTTTCCGAATTAACTATATTCATGTTTGCTAAATGGTTTATATTCTATATGCAATTGGAGCTTAATTCGCCAACGAATTCTGGGATTAAATGGTCTCCAAATCTAATTCCTAGTAATTAACACATGGTATTTGCTCTCTCCCTCACTAAGACGGGATGTGACACAAAATTGTCCTCAGCCCCCGCAACCGTCCGTTGCGCTGGACTCAGTGTGAGCACCAATCCCTCCTTCTGGGTGCAATGGGAGGGCGCGGCTTCGGGTAGTTGTTCTCCAGGGTTGGGTACCTCGTCAGTATTATTTTCCTCAGTTGCGACTCTGTCGCCCCTGAGTGCACTTTGCCAAAGACAGAGACGCAACTGAGAGATGATAAGAAAACGTGAAATTACTAAAAAAAAGGGTAGATATTTCCTCAACCCCCCACGTGATCAGGTTGTGACACAAAGTCGGTTTAATGTTGGAAACCCGAACGCGAGCACCCGGTCAAGGAACAAATGCAATGGGAGGCCGCAGTTTCAGGCAGCTGTTGGCCAGGGCTGGGCACCTCTCAGTATAATTTTCCTCAGTTGCGACTCTTGACGGAGTCGCCCCTGAGCGCACTCTGTCCAAGGACAGAGACGCAACGAGAGATGATAAGTGGATGTGTACCTACTCAAAAAGGGTAATTTACACATTAAAACTCCATATCAGTATTATATATTATCTACATCTAGGCAATATCAATTTTCAATTTAACTAATTTGCATACTGAATTTAAAAAAAGTATATTTCATTAATTAATTGTATTTCCTTACTATTCTTTTAGTCTGGGATGTTTTTATTTTCCTATCGACATAGTTCTTTTTAGGAATATTGTCATATAGAGCAGAAAAATGCATTTTACATTTATTAAATAACCGCACGAAAGTAATCTAATTGGATACAAAAGGAAAATAAGATTTATTCCCTTTGAACTATGAAAGCAACGACAATGGCTAATACAATATATTAATATATATTTTTAACTTCGTATAATCAGGCAACTCTGAATCTGAGCTCAACGACAATCATTCCGTGCGCCTAACTTTTCTAGGGCTTTTCAATGAGCTATGAATATTTGAAATCGGATTATTACATCCTTATTAAATACAATATCATTATATTATTAAATATCATTATAATCATATATTGTTATATTAAATTATAGTAAATATAATATTAAAATATATTAAAAAATTATCAAATATTATTAAATTAAATAATACTACACAAAATATAAATATCTCATTAAATGAGATTATGAATATAATTATTATATGATATATCATTACATCAAATAAAAATATATATATATCAATATATATCACACATGTAAACGTATTAATAGTATATATTAATATATTAACATCAATACGCATATCATTACATTAAATAATACTATTATATTATTAATTATATCAACACATAAGTAATACCATTATTTTAAAAGTACTTTATTAAATAGGACATTTATTAAATTTATATTATTATTAAATGACTATAACTAATTTGTATTTACATTTTTAGTATATTATTATAACATATTATTTTAATATTATACAACTTTTTATAATATTATTAAATATTGAATATATAATCATTATACTAAACCATAACATACTATATATATATATAAACTATTATATATATATATATATATATATATATATATATAGAGAGAGAGAGAGAGAGAGAGAGAGAGAGAGAAAAGAGAGAGAGATCTTCTTAACGAATAATCCCTTTAAAAGAAAATTACCAAATGAATAAAAGTACTTAAAATCCATTTATAAACAAATAGGAATAAATTAAGACTAGAAATAAATAAAGAATGAAAGAAAGAAAACAATTTATATAAAAAAACAAAAAAGAACCAAGGGAAATATAATCACATTAAAATATAATTATAGAGTAATAATGATAAATAACAATATAAATAAAAATGAATCTAAATACAAATAAATAATAAAGAAAGAAAACTTAGAGTCAAAATAAAAAAAGAATAATAATTTTAAGTTACTATCAAAGATAATAGTCATATTAGTAGTAATAGTAATTGGGTGAGAAAGATTTATAGTAATGGGTGAATAATAATAAAAAATCGAAGGTTATATGTAAATTAAGAGGAGTAGAAGGAATAGTACTTGTTTAAAGTCATAATAGTTCACGCAGGTTCAGTAAGATTTTATATCAGTTTAAATTTACTTCGGTGACATTTTTTAATTAATTCGTTCCTTTGGTTTAAAAGTATATTTTAATTATCGAATTTATTTATTCTAATTTTATACTATATACACAGATAACATCTAACTTTAAAATTAGTAGGTGTGTGAGCGAAACCTATCATTTTCCACTCAATTTGAGGATTCAGAACTTTCTCCATCAATTCCCAAAAGGTTTTGGAAAGGGCAGATTGAAGTTTTCATTTTGTCTTAGAAAAAGAGTGCCTATGGGTATACAGTAGTTGTTTCCTTTCACCCGCGGAAATCCCAATGTAAATATGGGGGACGATCTTTTTCTCTTTAGCGTAAATAGTTGCCTGGTAGATCACATTCGAGCGTCTGCTTTTTCCTTATATCCTTACAAATTAATCTTAATTTGTGCGTTGAAATGATCATAACAATGGCGTAATCTTAATTCCTATCGTATATATATATATATATATATATATATATATATATATATAGATAGATAGATAGATAGATAGATAGAATGAATTTATTTCTTTACTTTTAAGCAAAACCTTATTATTATCGAAATAATACCTGTACCTTCAAAGCACTATAACCGCTACTGAGCTCTCTTCTTCGGTAATTTTTTGTGGGGTGGGGTATGGAGTTTGGGTTGGTGTATCGTGTCCAAAACTAGGTGTAGTTGCTATGTATTGCAGTAATCATTCAGGCTGCATTTTCTTAATTTTTAATAGTTTAAAAATATAATACCATTGAAATGGACGCTAAACTTTAAATTCATGTAAAAGACAGAAAATATTAGACTAATGTTACACTTTTCAGTATGCATGCACTAAATTTTTCAAATAAATGTATAACCTTACTAAGGTTTTTAGTAAATATCTGAACATTATCTAAGCAAAAATTATCTAAACAAAAATTCACATATGGGTGAGTCACCCATATCAAGTCAGACTACTGTTTCCAAGGAATACTTGAAAGCAACAACAGAACACAAACCTCGTATTTACATAACCACAAATAAAACGCACAACTCCACCTGGTGGTTGAATCCAGCCTTCCTGTGTTGTGCCATCCGCATACACATAAAGACTCTACTCTCTACCAGACAATCTATGACAGATGACGTGTTTTACTCAGTGAGACTCTGTCAGTCGTGTGTAGGTCACTTACAATATTATCCTGTCTAGCTGAATTGCTGTGTACGATAGAAGTTTTACAAGCGCTGGATCTCCTGGAGAGTAAGAAACACAATGAAATGCAGTATTTCTTTTTATATAATCGATTGAATGATGAATTTATCAACTCGAACGGGTTCTAAATTAACGTGATCTCACACCATGTTCCTCTTAGTTGTCATCTGATTCCATGTACTTCTTTATTGTCATCTGGTACCATGTTCGTCTTCGTTGTGATGTGATCAAATGTTCCTCTTCGCTGTGACCTGATATCAACTTCCTCTTTGTTGCAGTATGACCCAAAGATCCTCTTCGTTCTAATCTGATACCATGTTCATTCTCATTGTGATCTGATCCAGTGTTCGTCTTCTTTATGATATGGTACCACGTTCCTCTTTTTGATCTGATATCACGTTCCCCTGCGTTGTGATCTGATAGCATGTTCTTTGTTGTTATTTGAGATGCCGTTCCTGTTCTTTGCAGTTTGTTACGGAGTACTCCTTCCTTGTATTTGGATACAATGTTGTTGTCAATTAATATAATGTCCTTCTTTGTTGTGCTGATTTTCTAAGCGTAGCTAAACCTGGCTGAAGCATGCAGCACCCAGTGAATATCGAACTCACTACGCAGTAGTAATTGATAAAGCGGGACAAGCGTCGAAGTTCCCTTTCTTTCTAAGCGAAAGTGAATTGTGTCACGAGTACTTTGTTCTTCGTCGCTTTGATTTAATAACATATACCCCTTGGATTTAAATTGATGCAAAGTTAATTGTAAATTGTAAATTGATAAATTGTTCTAAGTGTGAATTGAAGTGAAGTTCTAAGATGTTATAAATTGTTACATTGTTCATCATCATTGTTATAAACTATTCTTTTTCCTTTTGAAATGATTATCGTTCAGCTTTGTTTTTATAAATTAAAGTTACTCTTCTTTGTTAACTGATAAATAATTTTTAATTTTATATGCTACAATATAGCTTGTCATTTTCGACCACGACTAAATTTTCCTTTGTTGGGAATTGACACGACATATCTCTTTGTTACGAATTGATAGACCTTACGTATTCGTTGCGCATTGATACAACGGAGGCGAATATTCTTAATTGATTCATCATTCGGCTTCGATGTGAATTGGCACAACGCTCGTCTTATAAATTGAGGCATCGTTCATCTTCATTCTTCATAGATACAAATTTTCTTTCTGTTGTGAATTCTTTCAAGGCTTCTCTTTGTTAGTAATCGATTAAATATTGGTACGTAATTCCTCTTCGTTGTGCACTGATCAAAAGACCCCCTTCGTTGCAAACTGATACATACTTCTTCGTTTGAATGTGATAAAACCTACTACTTTGTTTTGAATAGATAAACAATTACTCTTATTTTCGAATATAATGAAAGGATTACTATTCGTTATGAATTGATACAGCATTCGTCTTTGTTCTTATTCAGGACAATGTGTTAGTTGTGATATAATGTTTCCTTCCTTCTCATTTGATACGATGTTCCTCTTTGCTCTTAATTAATACGATACTCTTTATTCTTCTGATTTAATACGGCATCATATTTTATCGAAAACTGAGACACAGTTCCACCTTGATTTGAGTTCATATATTTCAAGTTCATTGTAAGATAAATCACACTGATTTAACTGATTTTAGTTTGATCAACAAATTTAAGAAATGTCTAATCCGGTTTCTACTTAGATATAAACAGTGGGTGCTGTTAGTGACCGCCTAGAAACTAAAATATATTTTGGCTTAAATAGTCTACAAATGAGTTCATAAGCCAACGAAAACTAATCGATCAAATTTCGTTGTAATATTTCACAAATTTCCTACTTGATTGTACATTGATACTCCGTTCTTTATCGTTTGGATTTGGTACATTTCACTTCCTTGTGAATAGAGACATCGTTCAACGTAATGAGGATTCAATAAAACGCATCTTTTACATTGATTCGTTTTTATTTTGATTTGGTACGAAGTTACACTTCTTTTTTTTTAAATTGATAGAACGTTCGTTCGTCTTCGGTCTAATTTCATAAAAGGTAAATCTTTGCTTCGTTCCTATATGTTTCTTATTTGCGAGCGCCCTTAATATCTGCCTATGAGTTATGTTTGTCAACGTTTAACGTATTTCTCTTTTACACGAATAATATTACTACACTTGGCACAGAATAACCTAGAATGCGTGCGGCACCTTTTGGAATGTGCCTGAAAACACTAACACAGGTTGAAACAAGCATTGTAAATGAAACTGTGTAGATGGAACATTTGGGGAACCATGTATAGCTGTGCTAGCACTAACGCACAAGTTATTGTGACTGAGGGTTTGACTGAGCTGTCCTTTTTCAGATTGATGATGACACTAGATAACACGCTCTCTCCCAGAAACTGTAACTAAGGTTTGAACGAGTGTCTGTATTTAGGATTGGCTAACCGCCTTAGTAGTCAGGTATCCTCGAATACGAGTGACCAGCTATTTTTTATATATATATATATATATATATATATATATATATATATATATATATATATATATATATATATATATATATATATATATATATATATATATATATATAAGACATTCATTTCTGTAGTTCACTGCTATCAGCAAGCAGATTTTCTTCCTGATGATGGCCATGTTGGCTGCAACTAATCGAGGAATCCAAATGAAATAATAATAATAAAGACGAAAGAATATTGATCTACAACCAAGTGTGTCTGAAGATTTTAATTTTTTTTTATTTTTTATTGTTCAATATATATATATATATATATATATATATATATATATATATATATAAAGACATTTTATGTTTAACGTTCTTTTTATAGATACAAGTATTTAAGTAAATGCTCTGTTTATAATAAACAGTATTAAATAACATTTACCGGCCTGAATATCCGAGAAATTTTCATAAAAATATTCGTCCTTTGAAAATTTCTCGACATTCAGGCCGGTAAATGTTATTTAATACTGTTTATTATAAACATAGCTTTACTTAAATACTTGTATCTATAAAAGAACGTTAAACATAAAAATGTCTTTAATAAATAAATTGTCGGATTTTGTCCATTTCTTTATATATATATATATATATATATATATATATATATATATATATATATATATATTCCCCTTACGTTTTCTGTTTTATTAACAAAACATGTCTCTTAATTCTGACCATTCCAGTGATGCTTCGGTATACGTAAGTATGTAGATATTGATTTTAATCTTGCGTAAGCAAGTAGTAATCGTTATGAATGCACTGATTTATTCCGGGACAGTTTTCTCTTTTCAGCATTTTCGTTAACAGAACTATTTGGTTGAACTATCGCTCAGTCCTGTTCGGGTGCGTGTCGACATTCGTAACTTCTGTACTGCATTGAATGCGCGTATACTGTTACACTTGTTTTGGGAAAAGAGATATAACTAACGCTCATCTGGTTCCATGGGATTTGTGAAATCATTGCAGGCGTCACTTAGTGCAGAAATACACAGGGCTTTGTAAATGTGATCGATATCGTAAGGAATCTGTCCTGAATAGAAGTTCAGAAATTCCCCTGAGAAGACAGAGGACTTGGCAAGAAAAAGAATGAGAAAAAATGCCCTATTTGCGAGTAGAACTATTGAAAGAGTAAATGTAATCAGTATATATCCAATAGCATTATCTATTAGAAAACTAAATGTAAGCTACCATTCCCTACAAATGCCATGGCATGAACATTTGTGGGAATACTTGTAGAATAACAAAGACTTAACGGAGAAATATTTGGATTTTTTTTACAGAAAACTTACCCAACTAAAGCTCACTGAATCCAACTGCACATCATAACAGTTGAACATCTGATATTATTAATATCTGATTTTTAAAAATTATCTGTCATAATTTAATGATCTAAAAGGGCCATGAAATGACTATGAATCCTTTGATTCTCCGAGCCTCCTACTAAACAGACTCACATGGCTGATTTCTAACCCTGTGCTATCAACCTGATTAAACTACTAAATTTACATATCCAAAATAATTTATAAGTCAGAGTATAAACTTCATTGATGTAAAGTTCTTATATTATGTTTGCATTGAAAATATTCTCCTAAGTAGATTAGTTAATTCATAGTGCACCCTTTGACTCTATTTAAACAGGGACTACCACGAATCTTAGTAATGTCCTTTTCTGACCCTTTTTGGACCGCAGAGTTCCAGTTATTTCAATTCCACAACCGTTACTTTTTTCGTATAATCTGACGTAGATTCTATCTGATTAAACGGCCAAATAAATAAGAATTTAATTTGTTGTCCGTCTTTTATTCCAACGTCTTGTTATTTTGTATATGCCTGTCAGTATTAATGGTAAAGTTTGTTTTTGTGACTGCTTCGGGGCTATGTTTATACCGTCTTTCCCATGTGATGCACTGTCAAACTTACTCAACTTCCATCAAATTATTATTATTATTATTATTATTATTGTAAGATATGTTTTCTGCTTTCTATCTGTAAACCCGGATCCAAACTATAATCCCTACGCGCTATAGGAGAATTGTCATTTAACTGATAGCACTTTTCTTAGTATATGGGATGTTTCTTTTAGGGAGATCTTCTGGGAAACTTATGTTCATGTTACACGGGACACTGTTAGTAAAATTGCCCATTTCTTTTCTCACCGGGCCCAGTGCTCCGATTACTATTGGTACAGTCTCATTCTTCACTCCCCGCATTCTGTTAATCTCAATGTCCTTTTATTTGGACAATTTCTCGATAATTATCATGGAGGTATTTCTCTCAGACGTTAATACTATGTCAATAAGCATACCCTTATGAACTTCTTATTTTTTATGATAAAAAGGTTTGTTTGCTGTCAGTTTGAAGTAAATAGTCTCAAAGGATAGCTACATCGTTATTTTGGGTAACTGTGTCTAGTTGATGCATATACAATCTCTTATAGGTTTCGATTTTGTTCTTGCATATCTTCCAGTGCACATATCTGGCTACCTTTTTATTATTATTATTATTATTATTGGGATACGGGACTCTCATTTAATGATTCTGTTCGAATCGATGTCTACTCATAATGTTACCGTAGCTATTAAGATTCACGTCTCACCAAATATTGCAAATAAGACATTATAAATCGCTTTAATTCAGCTTCTAACTTAATCGCAATTTTATCCAAGCGGATTTCGCCTATTGTACGACGTTCAATCAAATACGTTATTAATGTGAATTTTAATCGTCAAAGTACTCGTATCGACAGGATTATTTATTCGCGTAATCTTTAGCAGTAATGATTGCTATCTGAATCGAAGCCGCTGATTCATTCCACGATTTTCTCGATCTAGAAACAGATTCACATACAGATAGATTTAAAAATACGAACATACACAAACTTGGATGATGATAGTAATGATAATATTATCAGTTTCCTTACGAGAAAACATTCAACATTTATCGAATGAACAGTAAGAGACATATTTCTATTAAAATCTATGAAATTTTCTATCTAAAAATGTTTTTAGTGAACATAGGTTTCGGAAGAAAATGTACTGTAGTTATAACGGTCACGGTTTCCAGTAGTAATGGCGGTCACAGATTCCAGTAGTAATGGCGGTCACAGATTCCAGTAGTAATGGCGGTCACAGATTCCAGTAGTAATGGCGGTCACAGATTCCAGTAATAATGGCAGTCTTACTTCCTAACCTTTTGTTTGAAGTAGTGTGGCACGTCAGTATCTTCTTTAAGTCATTATTTTAGTTACATATGGTATCCACTTCATTTTTTGCTGCCGTCCAAAGGCAGTAAGAGATGTAGTTTCTCTTATTTGGTGGCCTTTTCTGTTTTTCCTGCAATAACACCCATCCACAAGACTCAAAGAAGGATGATTATCGTTAAGACCTACAGGACATAAGTTATGTACGAATTATGTTTGGTTAAATATGACTACGAGAGATTTTTACTTGATTCACGTCGATAATGTCAGTATTCTCCATTTGAGTTACATCTGCTATACATTTTCGTTGTTACTACTGTTGAAAGTTCTCAACTGATGTTGCTTTTCTGATTTGTTATATTTTTTTGAGATTTTATGAGACCAGTTCGCGAGGCCCAAATAAAGATAGCCCTCGCTAAGCCTACATAATCCATTCGCTGGAAGTCATTTTTTAACCAATAAAACCAGAGAAAGCCGTTGTATACCGCTGACACAGTTGTTACTGTTTAAGAATGGCTTAAAAAAGAGGAAAGAAAAATGAGAAAGCGGTTGTATACAGCTGACAAGGAGACACGATGGAATAATGGTTAGCGGCTCAGATTGAGGAATCGGAGCCGAGTTCGAATTCCATTCGAATCCATTACATTTACGTACGTGCTTATTAGGAAACGTATGGATCCTCTTCCTCTCCCCCAGCAATGAGTAAATAGCAGTAACTACCAGGTTCTGTAGCCTGGAATTCAACTTGTCTGCCGCAGAAGGAAATGACAACTTGCTGCGGGAAAAAATTCTCCCTGGTCAGTCGTGTATCGAACGATACATGATCGCCTAAACGTTTATAAGGCATGACACCTAACTAAGTGATATAGCTGAGCGACTCCTCTTTGATGCAATGTTTCGCTTTCAGACGTAGATAGTCATCGCTTTTCACAATTTCCTACCATTTCCAGGTCTAAGTTCTCTTTGTGTCGTTACAATATACCGAAGTCCCTGTTCTGCTCTTCATTTATATAAATACGTTAATTAGGTTACTCACTTCTTCCTACTTCTGCTCTTGCCTTTAACCCTAGCACACTAACCATAGGTATATAGTAACCAGCGCATTTTTTCCTATTTTTAATTACAAATTTCAATACCTGATTTTCTTACCTAAATAATGTTTTTCAGTTCCTATTAATGTTAACTCAAAGTACAAAATTTGAAGTGTCTGCATGTAAAATATTTCAAATAAAGATTTCTATTTAACATTTTTTGTGGATATTTTCAAAATCGGTTATGATATACCCATGGTAAGTTGTGGGGTAACTTTAATTGATGGTTAGTTTTCTAAGGATTACATCACATGTAACTTCAAAATTCCTTAAGCTCTCTTTTTCTTCATTATGTATCGGAGAAATTTCTGGTGTCTCTTTATGATTCTGTTTCAATTTTAATCAAAACTTCCTAATATTTCACCTGTCCCGTCTAAGTTTTTCATGGTTTCCTTCTGCATAAAGATAACTCTGATTGTCTGTGAACAAATCTCAGCATTTGTTTATATATCGTAGGATCCTGTGCTATTTTGAAGTGTCTTCTATTTCGTCCGTTACATTTTCCATTGTCTATTACTAAAACTACATGAATAGGTTTGTCTGTCAGTCCGCTAGCAAAAAATCATCTTGTCCGTAAATATATTTAAAATGCGAAAGGCAATCTGAAGTATAGATTATTCAGTAAATGATTTATGATATGAATTGTATACCATATGACATTTCTACATAAAATGATGGGAATACAGAAAGACAGACTGCAAGGAGATGCTGAATATTTCTTTATCTTTCCATGAATCTCCTTCCGTAATATTAACCCGATAGTGGGAGGTGTCTTTGTATTTTGCCTGTTTTTACCCAATGAAAATCCCAAGAGCTCCTCAAGGTAGAGGGTTCCTAAATGCTTATTTTTTCATGGACGGTAGAATTATAAGTTACGTGGATGTATCACAGAATATGGTTTTCACTGGAAATTAAGATGTTAATATTTTATCGGTCAGTGAAGTATCCTCTAAGGATTATGTTAATCAAATAAGTAGGTTTTGGGAAGGCCCTGCTCGAGTGGAACTTACAGTTGCAATATGAAGTGAATGGGGATAATCCGACTTTGTGTACAAAGTGCGTCAGCTGCAATTTTTTTTCAATTACTTGAACAAAGACATATAACTTATCCGAACATTTTTTCTTGGAACCAAACAATAAAGATTAGCGATAGCTTTGCATCGTTTCGTCTGTGAGAAAGGGGATGTAAAGTGGAAAACAATTCATAACCTACAAGGCATCATCTTTCTATATTTCTGAGATGAGGTGTTATGTACATTATTTACATTGCTCGGACCATTATCCTCATTTTTGTTGCCATATTTATCACAATGGCTGAAACGCTGTACTTTCAGTTCGACATTCCAACCACCTGAAGAAGGCCAGAGCGTTCAACGGCCGAAACGTTGTAATAAATATGGCAACAAAGATGAGAATGATAGACCGAGCAATGTAAATAATATACAAGGCAGCGTAAACGCATTTGAAATCCTTCGAGACTGGAAGGGTGAATTTGACAGCCCTTAGCTTGGAAATTCTCCATTTTTGATTTGATATGACACTTGTATAAATAGAGCAAATCATGTTAATTCAGGATGTTTCTCTATTGTTGTTTGAAGAGAAGGTTTTTAGCACATTCTCCCGTCAGCACTAGATATATTGCCAACATTTTTTTTTTATTTTTCGATTTTGTGTATGCTAATGAGACAGGCGATAGGATATGAATTCATCATCTGTGAAGTGAGGCCTTGTGACTGAAGATTAATTATATAATCATTTTCACCAAAAAATACGTGGGATGTAAAAATATATGCTTCCTTAAAAAAGATTCTTGTTATATCTAGTACAAATAATAGCTTTAAGGATATTGCATATTACGCATTCTGTTAGAAAAAATTTCAAAGAAATTAACCGCGTCTTTAACTCCCTTTGTTACTTCGGAAGTAGACATTTGTCAGAGGTTTGTGCAAATGATCATAAAATTTACTACCCATATTACTACAGCAAATTTCAGTGCAACATTTGTCACCAGGATAAAATAAAATGAACTGTTTTATCTACAAGTGTAAATGTGTTGTTCGTTCACAGGTTGAATATTTATTTAGTTAAATCTCAAGTATATTGATGCTAAGATTATAGCCCGATTTTTAAAGCAGACTATGTTTAGTTATATTCCGGTAATTGAGTTTTGCCGTGATAATTTTTTTGTTAAATCATTGAAATAACCAACAGTTTAACAATTTATTCATAGTATTAACCATAAATTTTAGGAAGATACCCTGGTACGAATTATAGATTTGAAAATCAAGCAATTACAAAAACGTAAATAATTTGGAAGAGTTTAAATAGATGTCAGAAAGTGTGACGTGAAACTCGAAGTCAAATCTGCATAGCAAATAGTGCCTTCCAAAATCTAAGCAAAGTATTAAGTAAAAGAAAAAGAGTTCTCTATTGCCATGCAATACCAGTCCTAATATTTAATAGTGAATACTGGAAAATTTCCTCAGATATGAAGGGAAGACTAGAGGAAATATGTTGTTCTACAGCAGCATGATGAGAATAATGTGAACCCAATTTCTTAATGACGAGGAAAATGGAAAAAAGAGACTGCTACTTAGAAATAGAAAGTTGGAATCGGAATATCTAAGAAAACTGAGAAAAGAAGGCTGGGCAAATTTGGTACACACAGTCTATGGTAAAAACAAAGGGATCAAAAGAAAGCAGTGAGTAACCTACATAACAAAATTGTGTAAATAGATGGCGTAATATTGAAAAGAGAGATAGCAAATATACAAATATTAATAAGAACAACAAATAGTAGGAAGTAATGGAGAACAATATCCTAAAAAAGTTATGGCACATAGAAAAAAGCGAAGAGCGAATAGCAAGTGAGGCTTAAAATCATTATTTAGTAGTATGGCTTCATCAGACCAGATTCCTAAACATTTCTTCAGATTATGTTATTTATTGAGAGTACAAGAAAACGTCGAATTATGGATCATAATCAATATTAATTCTTAATTATGGATCATAATCAATATTAATTCTTAATTATGGATCATAATCAATATTAAGTCTTAATGATAGACAAGCTCTGCAAAATTTATATCTCTGTGGCGGACATGAGACAGAACCTGGGACGAGCACAACTGGTCGCGACTTGCCTTGTCCCCGCCAAAAAAGAGCCCGTATTTGCTTAGCATGTAAAGCTACTGCAGTTGAAATGAGGGAGAGAAAAAAGCACTTACCGCTCTGACGTAATCCATCCTCGGCCAGATAACATAAAAAGAATGAGGGGGACTGGCATCGCATTTTTATCCAATAACGATGCAATGCATTATGGGACATGGACGCAATGAATTATGGGATCACAGGAAGACGCAAGGATTATGGGTACATGAACAACTATAAAACAACTACTTTTTTCCAAGTCGGCGAGTTCTTCGAGGGACGTTCACGGTTGACGGCTAGAACGGGCAGTTAGTGTGATTTGGAGACAGAACTCAGGAAGGAACGACTCAAGTTTGAAATACCAGTTGGGAGAGCTTGAATTTACTCGCTGGTTACTGTTTTCTTCATTCGCCTCAAGCTTATTTCGGCATATTGATTCTTCAAAATGGAAGGCAAAGTCTTTGACGTCCGTTTGATTCAGAATTCAGCGGCGCCCCAACGGATATGCCCATTGTTGAATGGATAGAAAATGTGGAATTGGTCTGCGAACTTTGTGCCATGGACAAGATCGAGCGCATCTTGCCTTTACGACTTCGAGGCGGTGCCCTCGCTGTATATATACAACTCAGTGGAGAGCAGAGGGCAGACGCGGAACAAATTAAACGGGCCCTCATGATATGCATACGCGACTGACAAATTTAATGCGTTCGACCAATTTATGGGACGGCGTCTTCGCCCAGGGGGAAACTGTGGATGAATTCCTGGCTGAAATGCATCGTTTGGCGCGGCTAGTAGGAGAACCGCTACCTGATCGGTGGATGGCATGTGCATTTGTGTCAGGACTGCCACATCATGTTAGGCAGCTTCTCAAAGCTTCTTCCAGGATGGACGACATGAATCTAGAACAGATTCTGACCCGAGCAAGGGCTATTATGACGGATGACGAAGGGTGCCAGGTATTGGCCGCCACATCCGTAGAGCCAACGCGCTCAGAAGCTGAGGTTCCCCTGCCAAACCTGTTAGCAGAACGATTACCTGCTACAAGTGCTCTGGACCCAAATCCATATGGCGAAGAATTGTACACAAGGACGTCAGAGGTCAAACAGAACGCAGAGGTCTGGTCGCGACAAGCGGTGTTTTTCGATGCAACGGCATCGGACACATTTCCTCAGAATGCCAGGGAAACGCCCAAGGGGAGAAAGGCGTCAGCGCCAGCCTTCTCCCCGAACAAGTAAAAACCCGGAAGCTACCCACCGTACAAGCATTTTACAGATGGAGTAGAGTGCACAGCCTAGTGGATTCAGGATGCTCACAGACTCTGGTGAGCAAGACTGTGTGTCGCTGCTGGAAGCAGGAAGAGGTGGGAGTGTTGACTGCCGACGGGAAGACCCTGAAGTGCCGTGGATACGGTAAAATTGTTGGGCGTCGAGCATATTCAGCCCGTGACTGTTGAGGTTCTGGTCGTGGAAGGGCAGTTGCTAGGATTCGATCTTCTTCTCGGATTGATGCAATCAAAGTGCTCGGAGGTGTTTACTTGACCGAATCAGGCGAAGCTCGTTTCGAAACCTGAACACATGTGCCGCCATTGTTATCAACAAGCCTGACTTTAGAGTGACGTTTAACCCGAGCACAAAAACGTGGACTGCATTGTGGAAGTGGGCGAGTGGTCATTCACCCAGCAAGTTGGTCAATAAAGTACAGGAGTACACAGTACCTGGCCACGTCCGGGATGCATACGATGAAGAACTAGCACGGTGGCAGCGAGACGGATGGCTACTGCCATATCCTGAGAAAGAGCTTGGCCCACCCAAAGGATTAATTCCCTTAATGGCGGTCGTACAAGAACACAAACAGAAGGTCCGACCGGTACTTGACTATCGGGAGTTGAACGGCTTTGTAGACGCATTCACGGCTGACGCAGAGGTGTGTGCGCAGAAATTACGAGAATGGCGACGACAAGGAGCTGACGTATCGCCGTTGGATTTGAGAAATGCGTACCTACAGATTCACATTGACAAATCGCTATGGCCGTTTCAAACAGTGGTCATTAAGGGCGCGTTTTTGCCTTACGCGTTTGGGTTTTGGCCTGAATGTGGCACCTCTTGTCATGAAGTCAGTGATCGACATGATAACGTCCCAGGATCAGGACATTAAGAGTGCCACGTCGGCATACGTCGACGATATCTTCATAAATGAAGGCCTAGTTTCTGCAGCGCGTGTAAGACAGCACTTTGCAGATTACGGGCTAGTCTGTAAAGATCCGGAGCGATTGAGAGACGGAACTAAGGTCCTGGGTCTGCAAGTCTGGGAAGAAAACAACTCCTTCGATGGAAGGGGAGGTCAAGTTCCAGAAATTGCTCAAAAGGTGACCCGCCGAAGCGTATTTTCCTTGTGCGGGAAACTTGTGGGTCATTTCCCTGTGTGCGGTTGGCAGGGTGGCAACTGCATTTATTAAAAAAAGATGCAAAAAACACTAACCAAAGGATGGGACGACGAGATAAAGGATGCCCCTCTTGGACGTATGCTGGAGGAAACAGTGGCCAGAGTGGAATCAGATCCTGTCGGCGGAGACTGGTGTGTGAACGGCAATGAAATGACAGTTTGGGTGGATGCAAGCCCGTGGCCACGGGAGTAGCACTAGAGGTGAATGGGAGCGTCGTGAAGATGCTTGCTGGTTGCGTCCAACCAATGATGCCAAACACATTAATCTTGCTGAGCTTGATGCGGTGATCAAGGGCGTGAATCTTGCCCCGCAGTGGCAGGCACCAGTTATGCATGTGGTCACCGATTCAGCATGTGTGCATCGGTGGGTGTCTGACACCCTGACAGGAAGGACGCGTGAACACGAAGGCAGCGGGTGAAATGCTGATGAGGCGGCGCTTAGAGACACTGCGAGCTTTGGTGGAGGAGTACGCACTGACTATGACTGTGACGTTGGTGAAAAATTGTCAGAACCGCGCTGACAGCCTCACCAGAGTGCCGCAACGCTGGTTGGAGATGCACAAGAAAGGAGGAGAACCGGTGCAAGTGAGTTGTGTCACTGCAACGAGCCAGTTGAGCAAACGTCAGGTGACCCACATCCACCAGCAGAGTGGGCACCCAGGTGTTAAAAGAACAATGTACTTTGCTAGGACTGTAGATCCAACGGTGTCTAAGGAACTGGTAAAATCTGTCGTTAGAACCTGTGAAGCCTGCCAATCGATCGATCCAGCACCAGTGCATTGGAAGAAAGGAAATTTGAGTGTGAGAAAAAACTGGAGCAGGTTAGCAATGGACGTAACCCATTGCAATGGTAGCCATTTTCTTACGCTCATTGACTTTGTGGTCCCTCCCGTTTTGCAGTATGGCGGCCACTGAGACGGCAAGACTCTGCTGGTGTCATTCGTCAGCTAGAGACAGTCTTCTACGAACGAGGCCCGCCGACCGAAATACTGACTGACAATGACACCACGTTCACTTGCAGACAATTTAGGGAATTTGTAAACAGCTGGGGCGTGCATTTGAGGTTCCGGTGCGCTTACGTGCCGTCTGAAATGGCATTGTGGAACGCAACCACAGAAGCGTCAAAACCATAGCGGCCAGGAAAAAATTGTTCCAGTCTTGGAAGCGGTTTACTGGCATAACGTCACCCCTAAGGACAACCTTTCACCTTCCACGGCACCGGCTGATGTACTGCACATACCACGTCCGGGTGAGAGGCATCGACGCGACGCCCCCCCCTGAATCACAAATAACCGAAGGGGAATACAAGGAAGGGGACATTGTCTGGGTAAAGACTCCACGTGGTAAATGCACGACCAAATTTGGAACCGGACGTGTGACCGAGGTGGTGAGTCAGCAGTCAGTGCGGGTCGATGGAACGCCTCGTCATGTTAGAGACCTGCGCCCTTTTGTGGGCTGAACCCACAACTGACGAAGAAGACACGGAGGATAGTGAACAGCCAATATACATAGAGTTGGATTCAACAACCAATCACCCGATAGCGGTAGTTTGCCAATAGATCGACGTGTCTAATGAGAGCTCTGATGAAGAAATTCAACCAATCCCCTTCGGAGGAGCACCCGGAACAAAAGACCGTATCCTCACTGTCATCTGTGTGATCCGGAGATCAGGGGAGTGTGGCGGACATGAGACAGAACCTGGGACGAGCACAACTGGTCGCGACTTGCCTTTGTCCCCGCCAAAAAAGAGCCCGTATTTGCTTAGCATGTAAAGCTACTGCAGTTGAAATGAGGGAGAAAAAAAAAGCACTTACCGCTCTGACGTAATCCATCCTCGGCCAGATAACATAAAAGAATGAGGGGGACTGGCATCGCATTTTATCCAATAACGATGCAATGCATTATGGGACATGGACGCAATGAATTATGGGATCACAGGAAGACGCAAGGGATTATGGGTACATGAACAACTATAAAAACAACTACTTTTTTTTCCAAGTCGGCGAGTTCTTCGAGGACGTTCACGGTTGACGGCTAGAACGGGCAGTTAGTGTGATTTGGAGACAGAACTCAGGAAGGAACGACTCAAGTTTGAAATACCAGTTGGGAGAGCTTGAATTTACTCGCTGGTTACTGTTTTCTTCATTCGCCTCATAATCATGGATCATAATCAATATTAAGTCTTAATGATAGACAAGCTCTGCAAAATTTATATCTCATAGAGGCGTAATAAACTATATAGAGAAAGCTATTGTAACATATGCTGGGAAGTTTTGAATCAATTTTATTTGTTGTAGGTATTGGCAATATATTAAGTTTGATAATAAATGTGACCGTATATTCTTTCCTTTAAGAGAACAATGCTTATTTATAGAATGATTCAATTTCTCCCCACCTCCATAAATCATTCCTGTGATGGCATTTTGATTTCGACAACTGACGTTAACACTCCGATCGAAATTGGCAGCCAATATTCGAACTCTGTTCGACGCCTCTGTTTCCAACGTCACATAAAATCGATCGTCCAATGTATCCAGTGATAAGTTACCTAGCAAATGTAAGGAATTTTCTGCAAGAAGTGTTTGCCAAACGTGATATATGAGTGGGCGCACGCAATTTCTTTTCAAAATGTACGTATTTGCAAAGTAGTTACGCTAGTATATTAAGATTTAAAAGTATAGGTTGTTGAGTGTTACATTTTTAACATAGCAACCTGCATTCTGTCATAAACGTATACAAGTTGTCTATTTCTCACGAAGATTGATAAGGCTAAATATTCTCAGTAACAACTTTGTTAGGAATGATATGTTCAAAATGAGATATGCTATCGAACTTTTACCTTTTCATACTATTTTCTTTAAATTTGTATTAAATATTAAACTATATATATATATATATATATATATATATATATATATTGAGAGAGATGTTTAGCTAAATAATATTGAAAAGATCTGTCAATCATTTTTTTATTAAACATTTTTTTTCAAATTTACAAATTCATATTCACAGATTATTTTCCAATATCGCTTCATTTGTTTTCAGTGATTTTGCTGTGTATATTTACACAATTGATTCTATTTAATTCAGGCGTCCTAACGCTTGACTGAAAGAATTTCAGGTTACTCAAGAGACGTCATTTAAACGGACAAACTGAAATTTATCCGGTGCTGATAGCTCAGGAGTAAAATCCCCGATTGATACTAGATCAGTCGGGTTTTGAGGCAGTCGGATGTCTAGCCACACTGATGAGCTGTGATAAAGGGACACAATCTATCTGTGAATGATATATATATATATATATATATATATATATATATATATATATATATATATATATATATATATATATATATATATATATATATAAAGTTGAACATACTCAACCATTCTGGAACCTTGAGGTCTCATATGATTACTGGACAAATTATGTTTTTCTACACATTCCAATTTCCTTTTGAACCATATTATATCACCGGAAGTCAAGAACGGGAAGAGGTGAATAAAGAACTCTTTATTCACTCTCAACTAGGTTTGTACAGGCCGAGAATGTAGTTGTTAACATTTCTGCATTTCGACATATCTCCGATCGTTCATTTAGCAACTCTGGGTGATGCAGCTGTGTCACAATCGCCAACTTCTCTTCCTGGCACAATTTACAGCTACAGCTTCTAGTCCTACTACATTTGACTCTTCTCAATATAGTCCACTGTACACTTGGGTTGTTATTCTTTTTTCTCTTAACTTCCAAACATGATCAACCAGCTTTGTACAATATGTCTTTGTATCCTAAATGCGGAAACATGGTTCTGCCAGCGTTTCTTGAAGGTATCCTTAGTACATCCAATATAAACTCATTTTTGTCTACTATTATCTTTAAGATTAGCTTGGTAAATCACACCCTTTGTATAACAGGCTCCGTTCAGATGGCATTTACTTTTGTTTCTACAATTAAGTGACTTTTCACCGTTTCATCAGTTTTCAAATACCCCGAATTTGCCTCTTTATGTCTTTGTTTAAATTACCAGTGGAACTCTAATTTAAGTTCACAGTGTTGCTGTTAAAGTTTCTGGACAATTCAGAGGGTTTTGGAAAATAATTCCTGATTATACCAAATATTTTCTTCTCCTTGTTTTTGCCTGCAGATTAAGGGAGTGAACCAAATTACATTTCTTTTTCTTATTGTCATTCCTCAGTTTTTGATCAATCCAGGGTTTAAATGTACGGTCGATTTTATGCCCCTCCTGCTTCAATAATGCCATATATTCATTCCTTTTTCATAAAATATTTCCTTTGTCTGAAACCTCCCTTAAAATCTGCGATCAACTCCAATAGGGAATTTCTTAATTTCACGCGCTCTGTGACTGTACTTCGAATTTACACGTTAAAACAGTGTTAACTTTTCTATGTAGGGAAACATTGCCAGCCAATAGATTAATATCAATATCCAAATATTGAAAAAAGTTCATGTTGTTTTCCACAATGATTTCAAAATATAAATCTTTAAAGAGCTTAAATATTTTTCCTGATGGCATCTTTAGCACTTTTATTATTTGACACCACGTTTAGTCCATCATCTCTGTAAGTACCGTGACTGTCGATGTGGATAATTTTATTAATTTTACTTAATATAAATATACCCGTCAGCTCAGAAATTACGCCCCATCCAAAGATCCTTCGGGAACATCAAAATTGCCTTCTTTTGGAATTATTCATCTATACGACTCCATCATAGATCAAAACGGATTTTCGCCAATGGAATAAGGCGAGTTGTCAATAGTTTTTTTTGGCAAATTATAATGCTTTTAATAATCCTTTTCTTAAAATATATATATCGTATTTTATAAATACCTGTTTTTTCTTATCTTCAATCATATCGAAAATTCATTCATTGCATTCCTTCCACGGATTAACCTGCCTTGCTACTCATATTAGTTCGCACATGTTTTGTGTAATTTTAGGTCTTATAAGGCCCAAATCTATCTTGGATTTATTAAGTGGAAATGTACCTCTATAAATTGTCCTTATGATCTTTAAAAGTTAAGAGTGTCTGGACTTTCTCGATAATGCCTATTTTGTCCGTGATGTCTCTTGATGTTTTCTACATGAGTAGCGGGTGCCTTTTTACAATGTCTGGAATCTTCATCAGATATTTTCATTTTGTAATCTTTCGGGCTCATATATCATTTCTGTTTTCACTCTTCACTAAAACTTTCTACGTCCTGGGTATGTCGATAAACTATATCTGCGTCCTGGGTAAGGAGATAAACTACCTCTAAAAGCAAGGCCAGGAGCTTTTGAGTAGCGTGGAACCACTTCTTAATTTCTGATGTTCCCAGGTCCAACGTTACTGGGGGTTGTAGCACCTGTTAAAGTCCCAGCTATGGGTAAATAGTTAACCCCAAAACTCTCGTCAAAACACTATGAAAGTGTTAAAATATGTTTTAATACCAGAAAAACTTTGTGGAAATTACCAGCAATAAACTTTTGAAGAAAAATTATTACCAGTAATACATCATTGCCAGCAATATATTTTTGAAAAAAAAAATATCAGCAATACGTTTTGGAAGTAAATATTATGTTCGAAAAAAAACATCACCATCAAAACTGTGAAATGCAAATGTTTGATGAATTTAAGATTGATTAGAAAATGGGGCGCTATAAAATATACACACCGTAAAAAATTGCTCGACCGCTAAGCGAGAGCTAGATTTAGTTTTTAGATGTAAATTACACCGGGAACTTGTACCAATATATACAAAAGAAGAGTTCAGTGCACAGTTCAGAAAACTGAACATCCAGAGCAGGTTAATACTATAAAAAAAATGAAAATAAAATGCTGTTTAAGCTGGGTCTCATCAGGTAGCTAGGCAAAGTATGTTCTTCCCCGCACTTCATTTTTTATTATTAACCGTAATAAGTCACCGTAACTCAAGAAGGAGAGGATGTGTGCAAGAAATATCTTTATTCACGTTCGAATTATAGTTGGATTATTTTCATTAACTTTCGTGAATGTCAACTTTGGAAATTATAAATACATCGCCTTCACCAACCTTTGCCATATATGGATGCTCTAGTATCTGGAAAAAAAGTTATTCTTGCCAAAATGTCACTACAATATCCACTCGCAAAAAATGGATATTTCCTACAATTAAAAATATTCTCCGGGTTTAAAAAAAAAAGACAAGGAGTCGCTAAATCGTAAAAAAAAAATATTAATTAAGTTTAACCCTTTGCCCCCTGACCCCCGCTTCATAGGTGGTAGAGAAAAATGACTTAATGCCCGTTTAAACAGCGTTGTGTTTTGCTATAGTTACGCTATTTGAAGCGCCAATCAGAAAAGCCGTAACATTCTAATGTAATCGAACATCATATACCAACATGTCTGCGTCTTTTCATTATGTTTTGTGCATGTGTTTTGGTTAAAAAAGATTTCTTTTTTTCATGCAGCTTTCAGAATCTCAACTTGAACCGTCAGCGAAGCAATCAGGGCCTTTGTTTATATCTACTATGAAACAATACATACCAATTATTTGTGAGTTTTGACTCAGGAGCTCAGACAGGACTCAAAGAGTTAAAATTATACTATCTGAGAAACATGATTACATAATAAAATCTAATCAGATTTTAATTATCTTTATTAATTAGTCGTTTTATAGGAAGAAATGTGTGTGCAAATATTGAGTAAATAAATATTGATCAGCAGTATTCATTGTTTATTAAATCTCAGATTCGTTTATGTCATCGTTATATATTTAATATCCTTATAATATCAGTGAACAAATATATTTTTTAATTTTTTTCCCTATTTAATTAAATATTTTTAGATATATGTAGATATAGATATATAGATAAATATACCCAAAATACTTTCATCTTACCGGAAGGAAAGCTTTTTTTACTTAAGTAAAGACAATTTTCTTTGAAAAAAAATGTTTCTATCCTGATGTTTGTTAGTGCCTCAGAAAAGATACATCCTTGGCTGATTTAATAAATATTTACTATACTTAGTTGAATCCACCAATTTTTCTGTCCATAGACGTTCCGCCGTTCATGAAAGAAGTGTTTCGATGATGTGTCACATCGCTAGTTCTGATATTGCATAATGGTCAAACGCGGACATATTTCTCCAAGGAGGCCTGGCTTTATTCCGTCGGCGAGCATCATTATTCTTACATCAAAAACTCGATCACATTGAATTTTACTGATAAAAAGCCACGACAAATTTGTCAATAACCAGCTGCCCCCCGGCTGTTGAACGAGCCTGATTACCAACCTCTGCCTGCGAATGTCTCATTATAACTAGTGGAAATGCATATAAATTACCCGGCTTACAATGAACGACTATTTAATGAGGCTTTTGCGACGACCGTTTAGCTATCTGTTCGTTTACTATGCAAACGGCCAGCTTCTGGTCGGCCAGCAACTTTTTACAAACGAGCTCTTGATTCAACAATTAGCAGTCGCGTGGATACGTTTAGTCCTACGTCAGTATTTTTGAGTTGGCCTTTTCATTATATGGAACCGGTCGAGCGTGATTGGACGGAAATGCTGCCCAGATAATAGTAAGTAGCCTGAAGAAATGTAGGCCTCAGACACTGGGCATGATGATGTGGGCACGTTTGTATGTATATTTCATAGATGTTATATAAACGCATACACATATCCTCACACACATACTGATGTATACATAGACACACTCATTTTTATATAGGAAAAATTGATGCTATCTCTCACACACACACACACACACACACACACACACACACACACACACATATATATATATATATATATATATATATATATATATATATATTTATATATGTATTATGTATTTATGAGGCAATCCTTCTTTAATGCATGTTTCATTAAATATGAGAGAGAAGGTGTTTCATTAAGTTTTTTTTTATATAATTTCTCATGTAATCTTTTTTTTTTCGTTTCAGTAGATAAATGAAATAAAAAAAAAACTCTCCAAATGTTTTTTCCGAGCGCTTTCCGCTGTAAATACATACATACATACATATGTCTGTGTGTGTATTTAGGCAGTAATCATGCACATTTCCTTGAATAAGACAGACAAGGTTCTCTGACTTAGATTTTATACAGTTTCTCATGTGAACTATTTTTTTTTCTTTTCAGATAATAAATTATATAAAGAATGCCCGAATCATCTTTTAATCTGAGCGCTTTCGGCTATACATTTAGCCATTTTCAAGGTTGAAATATATTAACTGTTAGCAAGTAATATCTTGTTGCATGTACGTGTTTATATAATGTTTTATATATATATATATATATATATATATACACACACACACACATATATATATATATATATATATATATATATATATATATATATATATATATATATATATATATATATAATGTTTTCATTTTCAAAGAAGGGTCAAGATATTGCGTCCAGGTTTATAGTTAATACTGATTGTTGTTATTTTGTTTAAATTAAAAGTCTTACATTATTTTTAAGCATTTTTGTTTGCAGGAGATGATGCTGTTATATTCATGTTATCAACAGGTATATCACGATTATGGTCCGGTAGGACTCCATGAATATTTAAATGTGAATTAATTGAGCTATATTCAGAAAGATGTAGAGTGAGTCTTCGTGTCAAATATATAGTGTGGCCTATATAATTATTTATGAAATTTGATTGATGAGGAATCCAATTCCTTAAAGGACATTTAAATGCGTAAATAATATTTGGCCTATTTCATGTTGTTCTAAGAGGTGCATTATTATTTTTAACTATAAAGTTAGAGGATTTATTTTTTTAACATATAAAAATATTGTAATATTTGTATATATTAAAATAATATACTTTATTATATAAATTCAATAATGGTAATATATTTAAACCTTGAAAATGGCTAAATGTATAGCCGAAAGCGCTCGGATTAAAAGATAATTCGGACAGATGTTACATAATTTATCGTCTGCAAAAGAGAAAAAATAGATCCCCTGAGGAATTGTATAAAAATAACTCAAAGAACCTTGTCTACCTTATACAATATATATATATATATATATATATATATATATATATATATATATATATGAAGAATTGTAGTTTTAAGGTGTGTTATATTTATGGGATAAAGTGTTCAATATCAGAGATAGAGCGTATGCAAAAATAAATATAAAAGTGTACATTGAAATCAAGACTCAGAGGCGACAGACTGTTTCATGCTGGACGCAATCGACAATTCTTGCAATAAAACCATATTTAACAAAGCTAAGACTACGAAACAGCCCTAAAAGATACTGGATTCCCGGCAACACTCATATACTCACTACAGGACACAAGAAAGGACAACAGGGAGAGAGATATCATATGGTTCAACCCACTGTAGAACAAAAACGTAAAAACAGGCGCAGGTAAAATATTCTTCAAACTCCTAAACAAACACCTCTCGGAATCAAACACTCCACACAAAATATTCAATAAAAACACTTTAAAAATCAGCTACATGTGCACCGAGAACATGACACAAATAATAAAAAAAAGCACAATAGGAAAACTATCAATAAAGCACCCGAACAAATCTAAGCCACGTGTAACTGTAGAATAATGAATGAGTGTCCTTTAAACGGTAATTGCTTACAAAATATCGTAATATACGAAGCCCCGGTAAAATCACCATATATTGAAGAAAAATTATACATAGGAGTAACTGAAGGACCCTGGAAACAAAGAAACTATGCATACAAAACATCTTTCACAAAAAGTAAATAAGCGAACATTACAATGCTTTTCAAGTACATCTGGGAAATTAAAAACAAAACACAAATCACATAAGAATATTATGGAAAATAAGGAAAAGATCATCAGTCTATACGAATCAATCAAAAACCTGCAAACTTTGCTTGGAGGAAAAAAATACCTAATATTACCTTCCCAGATCAAAATAAATTACTAAATAAACGCTCTGAGCTCATCTCAAAATGTAGACATGAAAACAATTTTTATTGCGTTACTTAAAAATCGAAAACTGAAATGAATAAATACAAATAAACAAAATATTATAAAAACAAGTAAAACAAACTAACCCAAACAAATAATAAACAAATTAAAAACCCCTCCCGTTAGAAGAGATGCAATAGAATAAATAAAAATAAAAAATAAAATACATAAAGAAAAAGTAAAAACAATCAACCCAAAATTCTACCTAGTACATTAGTATAAAAAGATACGCACATTACATAATCACCCACATGGGGATGCTTTCAATACAAAACTAAACCGACTACGTGCATCTTCCCACTCTATGAAAATATATGCAAACAACAATGGATCTCTCATGCACTCAAGCGACTAAGATGTATTAGAGCAATACAATTTTAATTCGTGGATAAAATGCGCGCAGAGAAATGTATATTTTATAGACAGAACAAGTATGTTTTAAGCATCATAATTTCATTGATAGTCGGTTCTTTAAAAATCTCTTTTTTTTTGTTTTATTTTGTACATTTATTCAACATCTTTATTTTGCGTTCCAGATTAATAAACTGATTTATTGATAGATTTATTTTTTCGGCTAATCAATCTTTCGAAGGTTATTGAAAGTAAGATAATATTTTTATATTGCAAGATAATGTTACATTTGTATAAGATTAACAGCAAATGTCTACATTCTAGAAAGACATTTAAACGTTAATTTATAATCTAAAGGAATGATTCTCAATGAAAGAATACGAAAAAAATTATTTTCCTCCTCTGTAAATTGTTATGTAAAAGAAATAAATTATGATTTTATTTGACAAGTGCTGATTTGTTTCACTCCTCAAATCGGCAGTGTTATCATAAGTTTGTGATAATGTTAGGTGTGGTCGGATAGTTTGAAGGTCAGTAAAATAGTTGATTAAAGAGTTAAAGTAGTATCGCCAGAATCTTCCATAGTCTTCCGCCGAACACAAAATATCGAAAGCATTTCAAGTGCATTCCTTGTTAGTTGGGAATTTATAAGAGTTTTTTTTTTTTTATATATTCGGTATTTATTTTGACAAAATAAAATGCATTTATCATACATTTATAAAGAAGTTATGAAGTCTATATAGCTGCAAAATAAAAATCTCTGATTATGGTTAAGAGACGAAATCAAGATTTTCCAATATTGACAAACATAAATAAATAAAATTTACAGCTAAAAAATTTGATGTAACCTAATTTCCACGTGTATATAAACAAAGGATGAATTGAAAATCCAGGACCCAATCCATTGTAAGTTAGGGATTATTTCGCCGATTTCTTTTCTGTATCAAATAAGAACTTTGTTTAATTTCATCTTTCACAACTATGTGTATTTGACAAAATCCAAATGCTCTCCAGTCCTAATTCAAAAAGCAAAGCATCTGAAAGTGATCGATCAAGTTAATTTAAATGGTGTCCGTCAGAAAATTAGAAATAATTTTTATACCATAATACGTGATCGATATGTGAATCGATCTTTTCCATAACGCCGCTAAGTTATGATCAATGTGACAAATAATGATTAGTAATTAATGGGAAGTGCCCTTACAGATTCGGATGTCAAGAAATCTGATTCTGCAAGATTGTTCGGGGTAGGAAAATAGGTGGTGAAAATAGCTGTAAGATTTTAAGCAACACACATCTAAGCCATGGTGAAAAAATAGCCGAATGCCTTTAGAAGGATGATTTATTCTGCATAGCGATGCTGCATAACTTTGTGGAAGTAAAAAAAAAGAAATACGCTTGGAATGCAATAAGTTTAGAAAAAAAACATGTTTTGATTAAATGACCGGTTTTCTTGTTGACAATTACATGATTGAAAATATGTGGGAAATCCCGCAGAGAATCATTTTACACTAGTTGAAGGAAAATTATCAGAAAAATGTAAATAGGGATGCTAATCTGTTTGCCTGGCAGATTTTCAATACTAAGAAATAAAAAATCTCAAAGTTTAAATAAACGCATACGCGATGAGAAACATTAGTTTCAGATCAGGAAGAATATTTTCTCCCTAATGTTGCTTATAATTTTATTGTCATTACAATAACGAATAGCTAGCAGCAGCTTCATACGAAATATGGCATTTGATAGGTTTTGAAATAGGAACGCTGTAACGAATGTAATAGAGGGTTATGTGTTAGTAGAGGATTATGTGGTCATTGGCTATTTTTTAGTCTGGGTAGGACACTATCCCTTATACAGAAGTTTCCAACTAGCGTCCAGTTGGCAGACAAAAAATGGGCTGTAACTTAATACAGCCCCATGTTAATGTATCCTAGCCACAATATAGACTATCGACCTTTCTTTTTTATCTCCACCTCTACACGGCGAAAAGTCATAGATGTTACCTTAAGAGGGCTGTTGAAAAAGACGCAAAGTTCACATTACTTATAGCTAATAATTAAATATTGAGTTGCTAGGATTTAAGAACACCGTTATGTATTATTCAAAAGGAGTATTTAAATTGTGCCTCAATAATCAAACATCTAAGAAAAATGTAGTTCATCATTAAATCTAAATAAACTTGTTACATCGCATAGAAAAAAAGGTCACTGACATTATGGAGGAATCGGAAGGTCACGAAACATATTCCTTCCGCCATGATAACATAAACGGAATAACGAGGCGTTACGATGATATCATTTGTGATTGACTAATATGTGTTCCATTGGGATTAAATGAATGAATTATCCCTTCATTTCTCCTATATTTTGAATACTATTTTATAGGCACTTGACTGAATAATCCCTCGCTATGGAGAAGCTAAAATTGTCAAATTCAGTTGATCGTTTCTGGCAGTATTAAGGAATGCAAAACTGTATTGTGGGTTTGCTATTAATTTGCTACCAAAGTGCAAACAAGTAAGATCAATTATCTCATCCGAGTCAAAATGTGTTGTCCACCATCCATTTAAAGGATCAATTGCACCTGTGGATATTTAACAGACCCCGGCATTTGAGTAAACTGTCTTACTATGAAAGAGAAACTATTTACATTATTCGGACATTTGTCATCATATTTGTCGCCATATTATTACAACGTTTCGGTCATTGTACGGTCCAGCCTTCTTCGGATGCTTGGAATGTCGAACTGAACCCTTTATTTCGCTCACTAGGGTAGACTGTTCTAGTTCCACGTGCCATGTTTAATGGATGTCACTTATCAGTTATCTCCTGTTAATTCCTCTGTGCAAGTTCTCCACTGCCTTAACCGGTTATTGAACTCAGACTATTGGGTCCTGACACTGGATCTAACCAACGCCTTTATCCACTGTGCCGTATGTCCTTGAGAGAAATAAAATGTTCAATTAGAGATTCTAAACACCTGAAGAAGGCCGGAGCGTACAACGGCCGAAACATCGTAATAAATATGACAAAGATGAGGGCAATAGTCCGAATAAGTAAATAATGTGCATAATACCTCATCTCAGAAATATGGACAGATACTGAAATAGAAACTGCTGTAAAAACATAAGATTCTTGGTCCTTATTTCCTTTGCCCTGCGTAACTAATGACAGTATTTTCAGTAACCTTTCAATAATATTAAATGTCAGTTATATTATTTAATACTTATATTTTGAACAGGCGCTGCATCAAAACGAAACTATCTTTTTACGCTCCCGTTGTGACATTTTCCATTTGAAATTTTATAATATGATATAGTTTGTGTCTATCATTTACCTGGCATTCATTTCTTTTACTTTTATTTATTCTTAGGAAACGTTTACCAGACAAAAGAAAAAAAAATGACAGTATTTGATCTGCGTATTTAGTATTTTTAAAAAGAACACAGTATCAACTTTAGAACACACACGCACACGCAAAAAGTCACACACACAAAATATATATATATATATATATATATATATATATATATATATATATATATATATATGATGTCTTAAGGCCTGAAAACTGATAGTCATCATGCAGTATTGATTTCTATGTTCACACTATCTATACCTAGAGAATATCTGTCTCCGCTAGATGTGTGGTGGGCAGGTATAGTTGGTCGATGAGAGATATTAGACAATAAAAAATAATAATGACAATAGGAAAAGTAATTGTTAAGAAAAGACCGTGATTTAAGAAAAAAGAAAGAAAAAAACGATTTATTTGACAATGCCAAACAATATAACAGCAGAATGTTTGTCTTATAGTGAGTTTTTTTAAAAAATTCAAGTGTAAAAAAATATAAATCGACAAAAAAGTATTAGTCCTTGTACAAATGTTGCTTGTCTTCTAATGAAAGTAATGATGCAGATCTTCGTCAATAATTTTTAATAATAATAATAATAAAACTGAAAGAAACTAGTATGAACATCATCCAGATCCGGTTACGGAAATAGGACCTGTTACAATTCTATGCGACTACACAATACACACTGACAGAAGAATCAGAGCCAACGGCCCAGGCATTGTAATTAAAGACCACAAACAAAAAAGTGCCTCTTTATTGATATGGCTGTCGCTGCAGACAGCAATGTATCTTTGAAGATATTCCAAAATTTGTCAAAATACAAGGACTAGAAATCTAAAAAAATGTGGCACATGGGAATATGAACAATCCGTGTTTTATTTGGAGCCCTAGGAATGATTGGAAAAGATGCCAGTAGAATACTTGAAGGGATATCTGGAAGTCCATGCCTCAAAGAGTTACAAATTTTTTTTCTGACAATTACAGCCCAAACTGTACGAATGGCTTTATCCATGTAATATTTTTATTTGTCAGTGAAAAGTGTCATGCTGCCATTTCTAACCTTAGGTGCATGGGCGGGACCTGGAAGGTAATTTGTAAACGCCAGAAATCAAAGGAAATAATAATAATAATAATAATAATAATAATAATAATAATAATAATAATGATGATGATGATGATGATGATTATGACAACATTAGAGAAATAAATTCAAGGTAAAATATGTTCAAAAACAGATGCACTGTTATTTCTTCTCAACAAAAAGTAGCATGAAGATAACAATCGTTGATTTATTTAGTTATTTTTATTATGTTATTGTGTAAATTAATCGATGAATGACACAAGAATAGTTTGTATGGGGTCTTTTCAGTTCGCCTATAATTTTAATCTATCACATATAAAATCATTTTTTATGATTCCCTAGCCTGCCTTCTCTGAGATGATTGAAACTTTCATATTTATTTTATTAATGCGTTCGAAATGTATGTACGAAAGTGTCCGAGTATATGTGCCTGTCTAGTATCTTTCTTTTTTTTTTATCATGCCATGGTTACGTTTGTAGAACGGTTTTAGATAGTATTTTCTGGAAATGCGTTCATTGAATATGCCTACATCTCTATTTACACCTGTAATGTAGGAATTTATTTCTAAATCAATTTTAACTCGACCTTTCAGCGATTTTTTTTTTCATAGCAAAATTAGGAAGGTGAAAGTTTTCGGTAATATGGTCCGGTTTGTCGTAATGTACAGCTAAAATCAAATATCGTAATGTGTGATAGTTTTCTTATGGCTATTAAATCGAATTGGCAATTTTGTACCAGTTTCACCGATATAATTTCCTTCGTTGGCTTTGTTGCAAAAAAGGTAATTATATTATATTTGAACTAAAGTATGTCAAGGTAGTAGGTCGGATTATATTATTGTATGTGCGTTAAAAATACTATCCATTGTAATATAATTACAATCTTGGCATCGGAATTTATTACACATTACGCTGCTTTGGTAAATGGATGACTGGGGTAGTCTAGATGTTGTACAGTTTTATTGCCCCCTGGCGTTAAGTCGGGTTTCATTAAATACCTTATTAATTATGGGGTTTAGATATAGGTCCTGCAAATCATATTGTAAATATGATTTTGATATTGTAAATGTTAAAAGCAATATTAGTGGGAATTCTGGAATTTTTGGTTTTTTTTATTGATTGTTTCTTTTTTTCTAACCAGTTTATTTCAAGCCAGGATATATATATATATATATATATATATATATATATATATTGTTTTTTGATTTCAGGAATTTTGTTCGCAGATAATAATAGATTAGTGATACAGTTCTTACTAATTAATCCATAACTTGAAGAGATTAGAGGTGGATTTATACCTTTCTCAATCGTATTTAAACGTATATAACGAACGCAACAGGAACTTAACTATCCAATTAACAATTCCGAGCCATTATCCATTACACCATCCGCATATCTAAGTTTACATTACCTGGTATTCTCAAGCGGTCACCCATCTGTGAACGGACTAGTTTCAACCTTGCTTAACTTCGGTGATTTTACGGGAACCTGTGTTTCAATGTGATCTGGCTGTAAGACTTTATTTGTTTTGTAGCTTATAAGATTATCTCTATTGTGTTTGGAATCTTTGGAGATATATTTTTTTCATTGTATTGAGGAGATAGTTTCTATTGAGAAAGTGATTGATTAGATGCCCTATTTGATTTCTGTAATCCCCAGGGTCAGAACAGATGCGTAAACACTGACTAGAGATTATTGATCTTTCTTAGGTTGCTAGAGTGTTAGCTGTTAAAGTTTAACTAACAATAACCGTCTGTGTGTCTGGTGAGTAATAATGTGGAGATACGGTTGCTATTTAGACTTACACGCATATCCATAAAAAGGATGGAAGTTGTTGAATATTCTATTGTGTATTTGATGGTGGTGCGAAAGTTGTAGATGTAATATCTGAAGTAATAGACACACTTTTGCCCTTTTGTTCATATGATGACCATATCAACTATTTATCTATGATAAATTCTAGCTGGTAAGTACTAAATATTTTGGGCTCCCGGTCATCCATAAATAAGTTCGTATATCTGGGGGCCATTTTCCCAATCGCTTCTGCCTGTATCTAAAAAACAAAAGTTGCGATTGAACTCAAAATTGTTATGGGTGAGTATGAATTTTACGATATAGCATGTATTCTCTATGTTCTATTCCGCGGAAAATGCCTGACGAAGCGAGTAAACAGTAAGGAAATCCCAAAGAAAATAGCAACAGAAATAACACTTATACTCAGAATCAGGAGAACTTCGCTGACATTACTTGGTTATATAATGAGGAAGGAAGACCCGTTAAAAGTGACTATCTCGAGGCATTTTGAACGCAATAGAGACTGGTGAAGGATGAAGGCAACGAGATACCCACCTGACCAACGTGTTTGTTTGGACGTGATGGGAGTCTTAATAAAGGAAGAAAAACTTCTACGAAGCAGGGCAGAGCCATTACGGCGCACCTCTAAATTTAGTATGCAATGGTTGATCAGATCAGCCACTCTAGACGGTCCTCAGTAGTTCAGGCTCCTAACTATCTGTCGGAGTGCAGGAACCAGAAAAAAAACTGCCACCCGGTATAGTTAGTATGAAGAATTTAGCTAATCATACCACTAAGAATTCTTGATAGCGATGGCTATTAAGGCCTCAGAAATAGGATCCAGAAACCCTATCCTAAACAAGAAACAAGATATAAACATTTACTTCTGTCCAAATGAAGGGGAAGGAGAGTAGACTGGGCGATAAGTAGATTTATTTTAAAAAATGAATGGATTAGACCAAGGGTCGGCAACCTACGGCCCGCAGGCAGGATCCGCACCCCCAAGGCATTTTGACCGGCTCGCGAGCCTGATTACCAATGACTCTATTTTTAACAGGAGAGACGAGGCTTTCGAATTAGACTATCTGCCAGTTATCTTTCATGAGTCTTATTTTACCAAGTTGCGTTGCCTACGTTTAATTTCAAATAATAGATACATATTTGTTATGACCCTTGGCTATATTAAAAGATAACAGAAGCGAAAGGAACGATAAAGTGAAAGAGGCCAGGGAGGGACTGACATGCGAGGTAGCAGAAATCTAAAGACAGTTAAACATACACGCATTATACATATATGCTTCATGAATGTATGGATGATACTGCATGTGTACGTACGCAAGTGTATATGTTTGCAACTATTTGTACTCGTATGTATGGATATAAGTGCTTCGTTTTTGTTTGATGTGTGTGTGTGTGTGGTTCGTTCGTGGAACAATTTTCAATAACAGTTTCAAACCTACAAGTCATAATTTCATCCATTTCACGTCGGTTGATTTTTTTCATTTGATGTATTTTGACGTTCCTTGAGGAAAAGTAATTTTTATTAGGTGTTTTTTAATTTTACATTTTCTTTTGTTTTTCTGATTTCTCAATGTTTATTTTCATTATGGTTTTAAATATTTAGGTTGACAGGGTCTGCATATGTAATTTTCCTTAATTTTTCATTAATGGCCTTCGTCCGGCCCGCGACCCGTCATTATAACACGATACGGCCCGCGGGGTCGAAGGAGTTGCCGACCTCTGGATTAGACCATAGGTTATCAGCAGTGTGGGGAGATGATTACTTTACGATTCAACATATAACAACCCCTCCTCTTTTCTTTATCGTTATAATCCACCAGTTTTATAGAAGGAAAACTTTAGAGTAGCTTACATAGGGAATTGACGGTAAATTATATACTAAGTTTGAATTATTATTAGCCTGAATATCTCCCTATTATATTAAAATCGAGTGCAAACTTATGACTAAACTTATCAAACATATTTTTCCTTAGAGAGACGAAAAACTCCCGTCCACGTCAGGACTATTCTAGAAAATAAGTTACTTCGATAAAAGATCAGATAGATAGCACCCTGTACCCACAGTCGTTGTGGGAAATCTAGTAAGCAGAAACGGATATTACACATTTCACACCAGGTTAGAACTATCTGATGAACAATGTTCTGGCTGTGGAGGTTATAATATACAGCCCCCACAAATACGGCTTCATACTTCACTCAAGTCTATCAACCAGAGGCTTGGTCAAGTACGTGTAACAGATTCAATTAAATGGGGTTATCCGAGAAGGAAATTGGGGGGTAATAAGGAATAGTGAGTATTAAACATTTGATGATGTGGTTACCGAAAGCTGATAAGAATACTTTATCCGAAATTCTTGGGAGAGGAGGCACATCAGTTTTCAGAATTTTCGGATGCATTAAATTTGTTAATAGCATCTATAAAATGGAACAGCTTGGGAATTGAATCAAAGTATAAACAGAATATTTCATAGCAAATCTGAAGGAAATTTTATATAAATGACGTATGCCATGTAAATCTCTATCTTTAAAAGGCAGGATGTGTGTGTGTGTGTGTGTGTGTGTGTGTGTGTGTGTGTGTGTGTGTGTGTGTGTGTGTGTGTGTGTGTGTGTGTGTGTGTTTCGACGGATTTGCACATGCTCCAAGTTAGTGGGAAGGCCAAGACCGACTTTGCATTTCTCAACTCCTATCGATAGTGGAAATAATCGATGTTTTAATGCTTCTAAGGCAGTTTTCATGTAGTTTGGGGCCATTTTCTACTGGCCAGAGTGAGAGCCTATAGCTGGCTTCCACAAGTAGGCAGGAAGATTCAACTGGCCAGCATGAGAGCCAATAGCTGATTGACACGAATGTTAACTAGCATGCGAGCATGTAAAAAAAAATCGATAGATGCATTCGTCACAAGTGGGAAAAATTTAAATCTGCATGGCACTTTACTACAATTGGCTCATTCGCTTGCTTAAACTCAACGTTGATTCTGGTTCCGCAGAACTGGGTTAGATGTAAAAAAGTATTTGTTGCTAACATTCTTTTTTCATTCGGTTTTTGCAGTTACGAGTCCTTTTTTAAAGCTGATCGTTTTGTGTTCAATTTGTTTAGTTCTTTTTTTGTAACAGATTTAAGGTTTAATATAGAGCTTAGAAATAATTGGCAGTGTGAAGAAGGCAAGAAGTAAGGCATGTAGCAACATCAGCACGGCAAAGGACCCTCTTTTAAGGGCAAGGAAGGACAAAAATATTTTAAGTCAAGTGATAGCGATTGCTGTATGAGTCATACGATTTTTGAATCAAGCCCGGGCAACTCCCGGCCATGCTAGTAGTTTAAATAAAATTTAATAAATTTTGTATACATCGAGATACAAATAATTACGCTACTCATGATATACACACGGATTTTTTAAGCTGTGAAATTAAGATTTCACGTAAAAAACAACGTTTTGTATTTTCTATATGTTTATACAATATTAATAAACATAAATGCTTTTTTCTTTTGTTGTTTTCTTTCCAATATTCATATGGGTATCTGCAGGATTTTTTGAAATACTGAATAATATTCTTACTGATCACCTTGTAAGTACTATCTTTACTGGTAGGTAATAACTTTACTGAAACAGCTGCTAAGTAATCCACGAACGAAGGCGTGGCTGTGATTATCGCTAACAATAAACAGGCGACAACGAAAGCTGAATAGCTGGACGGGAGATCGCCCACTCGCAGCAGACGAGGTTCACTTACAACAGCTGCACACCACGTATGAACCCTCAAATGGTTACTGAAATTTTCCATTTGTGTCAAGATATTTCAGCACCTGAAAAACTTTTAAATTTTGAAATTTTGGATGTAGGATACTCAACCTGTGTATGCTGTATAAGAGTTCCGATTTCCAAAACTGTCTACCGAGTGATGATATATATATATATATATATATATATATATATATATATATATGTAAAAGAAAAATACTCTTTCAACAAAACGAACGACCCAAAAGTAGAGTCATATAAGATAGCAAAACGTAAGAAAATAATAATTGAAAGTAAAGTTTTCAAATCATGATGTAACATTATAATACCTAATAGTAACATGTAAGTCTTAGTCTCAAATCAGTGACGAGTGGATGTAATCTCGTGAAAATCAGAGTAGAAAAAGATAAGTGTACATTCAAACCTATAATTTATATGCTACCATACACACACACGCACGCACACACACACACACATATATATATATATATATATATATATATATATATATATATATATGTATACATGAATTATTCACACAAAACTAATGCAAAGGTTAATGATTTTAAATGGCGAGACATCCATCTCGCAAACAATTCAAATATTACACAAAAACCTTAGATCCGTTATGAATGAATTGATCCTTGTTCATATAAATTTCTGCCGTATTAGTTGTTATTTTTACACAAGCTTTCGTCTGTTCATACAGACATCTTCAGGTATATAATAGATGTTGTTCTTGTTTTTTTTCTCTTAGTAATAATAATTCGATTGAATAAATGGTTTGCTACCCCCAGCTGTTCGGGTTTCTCTCTACCCTACACTTTTGTTGTGGTTGTTTTTATCGCTATTTGAATAAATGGTTCTCTGCAAACCACTTTGTTTTCTTTTTCTTTTTCGTCACGTGGTTATGTTCGTTTATTGATTATAAGTATTCCGTTCTGTTTTGCCTAAAATTTTAGCCGACCTTCCTGATGATCAGCTTAGGTGAAACCTTCGTAGGTTTGTGTGGCTCTCTAGGTTTAACTATATATATATATATATATATATATATATATATATATATATATATATATATATATAAGTTTCATTAAAAAACCACAGAAAAGGTACTACGTTAAGCATTTTATATAATATTTCTTGTGTTTGAACAAGAGCTTTCTTTTCTGGAACAAAGAGTGTGTAAAAACTGTACGAATGTTCTATAGTTCCGAGCGCTTTCGGCTATACCTTTAGCAATTATCAAGGATGGTTTAAATTTTCGACTTAATTGAGTGTGTGCATTATTTTTTAGTGTGTCGTATATCTGTTTTTAATTTACAAATACCGTTAGCACGTTGTCGCATTGTTTGTAGTTAATATTGTTAAGAGTTGGCTTTTTTTTTTTTATTATATATATATATATATATATATATATATATATATATATATATATATATATATATAATTAAATATTATATTTTATACTGTTATTTTCGGTAGTTTAATCAGTTTCTTTATATTTTACAGTAACTTTCACCCAGGTAAGTGGTAGTTTATATGCACAGGTATGGAAGATAACGGCTAACTCTAGCCTTGATCATGTTAAGTTGTAGGGATCAGGAAAAAATTCTCTTGGGAGTCTGTTCTACACAGTAGTATTTCCCGGGAGCAAATTGTTTGAATTGAATTTACTTGTGGCCGATGAATACGAAGCAAATGTGGGTGGTTTGTTACTATGTAATGACATGGTAGAAAATGAACGTGAATGGTTGACTTGGCGGAACCAAAGAACATAGTTCGTCCGAACAGTTTCCATGGAAGAAGCGATAAATCAGTGAAAGACTCGTCATATACCGTTTGTGAGAGAGAGGTTGGGAGGGGAAAATAATACTTTTCAAGACTTGGAGACGTTTTTGAACGCTATTGACACTGGAACGTGAGGACTGGTCATCTTCCGGATAAAAAGGGTAACAGTTCTCTATTTTCGGCATTATCTGGTTCTTATAAAGTTATTTGGTTTTTGTTTTGTTTTGTTTTACGGCATACCAATCTCAGTGGGTTATTTCATGACGACAAGATTTTCATTGCTGGTAATAATTTGCTTCAAAAATTTATTGCTAGTGATAATTGTTTTTACAAAGTATTTCTGGTATTAAAATATTTTTATACTTTCATAGTGTTTTGACCCTAAACTGGGGTTTAACTATTTACCCATAGCTGGGATCATAGCAGATGTTAGCGCCCTAGGTAGGAGGGAACCTGGGAACACCAGCAATTAAGAGGTGGTTCCATGTTCCTCAAAACCTCATGATCAGAAGCCTTGCTGTTGGACGTAATTTATCATCTTACCCAGGACGCGGATGTAGTTTATAGCCATGCCAAGACGGTGTTATAAATGTAGAGAATATCCTAAAGTGTCAGGTACTTACGGGAGGGGTACATGGAGCCGATCATTTTACCTGCTTCCTGGAAGAACTTTCTTCCACCATGACTGACGTTAGTTCAGGTTCTCATCAGGCGTGAGAGAATGCAACTACTTTGGTTTGGGGGCCATTGAATTTAACCAGCCTGTATCTCCCCACAAGGAATTTAGTGCTAGACAAGAAAAGAGGTCAGTTGCCAATATCTGATCGTCAATATTTTTAGAGCTGCGCCCGTATATCGTCGTATCATCGGCATGGATGTCTACTAATGATTTGAAAACATTGTTAGGCACATCATTTATGTAAATCAGAAATAGGTTTGTTCCGTGAAGTGACCCCCGTGAGATGCCTGCCTTGACATGCATGGCCTCGTGGGGCTGTCCGTTAATTACTATCTTATGGGATTTACTTGTTAGCAATGATTTTATAATTGAGAAAACTCTTCCAGTGATTTCATAGTTGAAGATTATGTGTAGCAAAACTCTGTCACATCTTGTCTAATTGATTCAAGATATCAAATACTATGTTCATCAAGGTCAGTGTGTTATCGAGAGCCTCACTACGAATGTATTTAATGGTAGTTAGGACGCCAGTAGTGGATCGGCTGATCGAAACCCATAGTGCTCGTCGCACAGTAGGTTGTTCCTGTATAGGTTCTCGACGATATCCATGTACATTAAAGTCACATAAAGCTTACTAAAGATACTGAAGAGAGTTATTGGTTAATACTGGGAAGACAGGATCCATTTCCCGCGTTCATGAAAGACTGAGCATAAGCATTATATCTTCCACAGACTTGGGACAGATTTCACCTTCAGGCAGGAGTTGAATAGCGTCGCTAGGATCTGGGATAATTCTGTGTTGATATTTTTAATGACAACCACTGGAATTTTGTCTGTGCCAGTGATTTTTTTTCCTTTTATTTATTTTTTTTTCGATTCGAGTCTCATGATCAGATTTCATCTTATGATGAAATCCATCAAGGATAGCGCCATAGTTTTTGTAAACACAGTAGTTTCGACTTTTTCCAAGATCATCTTCAGGGGTAAATTACAAGGACAAAATTATTGCAACTGCGATAAAAATCTGTTTTCTGTTCGGATGGTGATTTTTAAAAAAAAACACCCTCTGTCATTATTTAATATACTTTAAATTTATCCGTGGTAGATATGGCATTTTTTGCAAGAAATAGCACTTCAGTATGAAGAAGCTGACCAAAAATTGGCAGAAATGTAAAATGACATTAAAATCTAAAGAAATGCTTATAAAGTTTTTGCTACATTCGTATATATATATATATATATATATATATATATATATATATATATATTGTTGTGGTAGGAGTCACCTAATTTGCATAGAGAAGAGAGGGGGAATCAAGAGATTCAACCAGAGACTCTGCCTGACTGCGACTCAGTCAACACATTCTCCAGGAACGGTCTTACCAGGAATATTCAAAAGACTATATGTAAAAATTGTGTACACTTTCTTGTTTCAATACATTTTGTTCTAAGTACATTTTGTGTTGCATTATTATTCCATGCATTAGTCAAGTTTCAACAATGGCGACGAGGTAGAAAGAACTATACGTGTAAAAAAAAGAATTGATAACTGATAGCCTTCAACAATTAGGACAAGTCATTGAAGAACCCAGGCTGAAGGAAAACATTATTAATTAAAAGTCCAACATCTAATGGAACGGCGAAGTATTCTGAATTTCTGGATATTTAGAACTCGTTAAAGGACGACTAAGCATAAAGGAACGTTCACTCAGAAAAATTTAAAAGGTGTCGTAAACGAATAACGGTGATTTAAAAAAAAACGGGCCGACTACAAAAACATGCATGGATTTAAAAGGCGCACAAATACATCGTGTCGACTTTGAAAGGTAACGAACTTTAAAAAAAAAATTTTTTTTTTTTGGTTGCTCAACAATATTTTATAAAGCAAGACATAAAATAAAAAATAATTGTTTTGATTTTTCTGGTCAGATTATATTATATCCGTGGATAGACAAATTAAAAGTATATTCTTTGTTGCATGAACACTATCAGCAAAAGATGGATGAATTATCCAAAGTCATATCTGAATTATTCAAATCCCAGCAGTTGAGTCAGCAACGTCAAAGTGAACAGTTTGCTTTATTAATAAGGGAACAACAGATAGCACAGCAAAAATATCAAGAAAATCAAGAGGAAAGACAGCAAAAATATCAAGAAAAGCAAGAGGAAAGACAGCAAAAATATCAAGAAAAGCAAGAGGAAAGACAGCAAAAATATCAAGAAAATCAAGAGGAAAGACAGCAAAAATATCAAGAAAATCAAGAGGAAAGACAGCAAAAATATCAAGAAAAGCAAAAGGAAAGACTGAGAAAACAGGAAGAAATGCAGATCAAGGTTTTAGAAATTCAAAAGTTAACACTGGAGAAATTAAACAACAATCAGGCAAATGAAGGAAATTCTTCATATTCTAATAACATCATATTTAATTCGCTGGAAACTTTCAACTATGGGCCAGACGAAGAAAAAACGTTTGAAGCGTACTTTAAACGATATGAAGATATTTTCTACACAGACTGTGAAAACTGGTCGAATTCAAGAAAAGTCAGTCTATTACTAAGAAAGCTAGGTACAGCAGAACATAGCAAATTTGTAGATTTTATTCTACCGAGAAGAACGAGTGAATTGGAATTCTCGGAAACAGTGAAATTGCTAAAGGAGTTGTTTGGAGCAAATATGTCGCTTTGGCATAAGCGATGGTTATGCATGAATGTCGCTAAATCCGACGATCAGGATTAATTAACATATGCATCTATAGCGAATAGACATTGTGACAATTTCAGATTGGCAGAGATTACGGTTGAAGAATTCAAGTGTTTAATTTTTGCTCAAGGACTGGTATCCAGTAAGAGTGCCGAAATAAGACGTAGAGTTTTGGCTAAACTCGAATCTGAACAAAACCTTACCCTACAAAAGTTAGCAGAGGAATGTCAGCGGGCCGTAAGTTTAAAGAAAGAGTCTCAAAAAAATCGAAGAAGCTGGCATTGCTTATATTAAAAACTAAAAAACAGTCAAATTACCCATCAGCAAAAAATTGGAGTAAAAATTCGGCGTATTTTAAAAATAGACAAGAAAAATTAAATGAAAAGAACGAGGAGGAAAAAAAAGGTTCCACCATATAATTGTAGACGTTGCAACGAAAGACACTGGGAGGTAAATTGGCCATATAGAAATAAGAAATGTTTCGTGTGCCACAAGAATGGACACAAAGGATCGTGTTGTAAAACGAAAAAAGTCAATAGCCGAATTAGACAAACAAATTCAAATATAAAATCAGATAGAGATTTGAGGAAGTATGTGACGACTGAAATATTTAAAAAGAATATCAAATTTCAACTCGATTCGGGCTCAGATTTAACAATAATGAACTACAAAAGATGGTAACGGAAACTGGAAAGGAAATTAAATTCGAAGGCGAGGTTGTACTTCCCATGAAATTGAACGGGATAGTTAAAAAAATAAAAGTTTTCATTCTGAAAAATGGAAAAAACTTGATGGGTACAGATTTTATTGAAACATTCGAATTGCGGGATAAATCGTTAAACTCATTCTGCAGAAAAGTAGAAAGTAATACGCAAACAAGACAGGACATTAAAGATTAATTAAAGAAAAAGTTTCCGGAAACCTTCACACCTGGTCTTGGAAGATGTAACAAGTTTGAAGCTAAATTTGAATTAAAGGAAAATACTATGCCAATTTTTAAAAAGAAACGTAACGTGCCTTTCGCAAGTGTAGAGAAAATTAACGAAGAACTTGATAGGTTGGAAAAAATGGGAATTATTTCGAAAGTATAAAGTAATTCATGGGCTGCGCCGATTTTGTGCATAAAAAAGAAATCAAACAAAGTCAGAGTCTGCGTTGATTTTTCGACAGGGTTGAACTCGGTAATTAAGGACTACCATTACCCGTTACCGAGTCCGAAGGAGATTTTTAACAAGCTAAATGGTGGAGTTATATTTTCAAAAATCGACTTATCAGATGCCTATCTCCAAATTCCAGTCGAAGAGGAATGTTCGAAGTTACTAGGGATAAACACGCATAGAGGGTTATTCAAGTACAACAGGCTTTCTTTTGGTATTAAAGTGGCACCAGCCATTTTTCAACAAGCTATGGACGTCATGTTGAATGATTTAGACTTTGCATGCGCCTATTTAGACGACATTATAGTAAGGAGCGAAACCGTCGACGAACATCGAGAGCATCTCAATCAAGTATTTCAAAAAGATTCAGGACTTTGGTTTTAAAGTCAAAGAGTCAAAGTGCGAATTTGGTTTGAAGGAAGTTAAGTATTATGTCACATAATCAACAAAAAGGTGAGATTTCCAGATCCGGAAAGGTCCATTGCGATTAGAGACATGCCGACGCCCACTAATGTGGCGATGCTACAGAGTTTTCTGGGGCTCGCAAATTATTATCAAGCGTTCATTAAAGGAATGTACAATCTAAGAGCTCCGTTGAATGAACTGCTAAAAAAGACAAGGCATGGGAATAGACGGTAGAATGTCAGAAAGCCTTTGATGAAATAAAGAGAATGCTTACGTCCGACCTCTTTTTAACCCATTACAATCCAAAACTGGATACTGTAGTGGCAAGTGACGCCAGTTCATACGGGATAGGAGCGTGTATTCAACACATAATGCCAGGTGGTTCTAGAAAACCAATTGCACATGCTTCGAGAACTTTATTCCCAGGAGAAAGAAGTTACTCACAAATCGAAAAAGAGGCGTTGAGTATCATTTTTCCCATAACAAAATTTCACAGATACATCCACGGCAGACATTTTAGGTTTGAAACGGATCATAAAACACTGATCACTATTTTTGGTTCAAAGAAAGGGTTACCCGTTTATACGGCAAATCGTCTGTTGAGATGGGGAACCATTCTTCTCAATTATGATTTTCACATAAAGCACCTATCATCAAAAAATATAATTCATGTGCATAGTTTATCAAGACTCGTATCGAGTCAAGAAGAAAAATTCGAAGAATCAATTATTGCAAATATCAGAGCAGATTATGAGGTGAAAAGCATGGTAAACAACATTGTAAGAGAGCTACCGGTTACAATAAAAGAAATTAAAAAAGAAGCTGAAAGCGATGATTTCATTTTAGAAATAAAAAGCAAAATGGTAGCAAATGACCAAAAAGTGCAGGAGATTTATTCAATAGGTGAAGGAGATTTATTATGTGGTGAGAGAGTAGTAGTACCAAAAAAGTTGCAGAAAAGAATACTACGGGACATTCATATGGGTCACCCGGGGATTAATAGAACAAAAAGCTTAATGCGAAGCTTTGTATATTGGAAAGGAATGGATGCGGATTTCGCAAACATGGTTCATCGATGTAAAGGGTGTGCGTTAGCAGCTAAGGGACCACCGACAGTACACAAACCATGGCCCAAGACGGATCATCCGTGGAAAAGTTTACACATTGATTTCGCTGGTCCAGTAGAAGATTATTACTACTTAATAGTGGTAGATAGTTTTACAAAATGGCCGGAAGTACTACGCTGCTAAAAGCCTACGTCCAATATCACAACAACTTTCTTGCATGAACTATTTGCACGGTTCGGCGTGCCAGAGTGTATTGTGAGTGACAATGGTACACAATTCACTTCTGAAGAATTTAAGGAATTTTGTGAGTTATATCAAATTAACAACATAACGACGCCGCCGTATCATCCTAGGAGGTCGAATGGACTCGCAGAAAGATTTGTCGATACTTTAAAGCGAGCTCTGAAGAAAGCCTCAGGAGTTCCAACGGAAAAGGCGCTTCAGCAATTCCTACAAGTATACAGAATCACGCCAAACCAGAGAACACACACAAACATGGCACCAGCTGAACTAATGTTCGCTAGGAAAGTTAAGTCAGTCTTTGACAAACTTTTGCCAGGAAAAAATAGAGTAAAGTATACTATGTATACAGTGAGAAAAAGATACACCTCGGGGAGAAGGTGTTTTTCAAGTGCTACAAAAACAACGTTAAGTTCTGGGAGCGAGGCATAGTGGACAAGAGAATCGGTGATATGATTTACATAATTAAAGGGCCGAAGAATACACATAAAAGGCACCAGAATCAACTTAAAAAATGTTACGTTATATAGCATGAAGAGAGTATACCGGATGAGGAGGAAGATCCCATTGAGGTAATGTATGATATGTTTCAAGTAGAACCTCCGCAGAATACTCCTGAACCGAGAAGATCCGGACCCATTGGCCGTGAATCCAAAACGGAAAAAATATTAAAATTAAGCGGATGGACATATGCATATGAAGTATGCAAATGGATCTACAAAGAAATAGCCATAATCATCAACCCATATAGGAAGCCAGTTTGAAATCCAAAAGGGATTCCAAGGCTTGGGAGGGTGGTGTTGTGGTAGGATCCACCTAATTTGCATAGTGGAGTACCGACCATATAAATATGGTTGGTACCGGGAAGAGAGGGGGGAATCAAGAGATTCAACCAGAGACTCTGCCCGACTGCGACTCAGTCAACACATTCTCCAGGAACGGTTATCAGGAATATACAAAAGACTATATGTAAATATTGTGTACACTTTCTTGTTTCAATACATTTTGTTCTAAGTAGATTTTGTGTTGCATTATTATTCCATGCATTAGTCAAGTTTCAACATATATATATATATATATATATATATATATATATATACAAAGTGTGGGTGTAAAGTAACCAGGCGTTAGAATTTGCTCATAGAAGTTTTAGTGTCACTGAAGTCACGACGAAAAAATTTTGAAACCGACAACACTAATAGGGATTTCATATTTACGTACACGAGCTAAAACCTGAAGCCTGTGATCGCAGTATGGGATATAGAGAGTTAATGCTAGTTCGGCATGAAGACCGACCTGAATTCTCTGACAACATTATCTTGAGTGGTGAGGCTGTATTCCATGTCGGTGGGTTCATCAATGGCCACAAATGCTATTACTGGGCGTGGTATGATAACGATTTGACCATGACGTTTGAGAGGATACAAGCTCGATCAAAAGTGACCGTGTTGGGCACAATGTTGGATTCAAGAGTCGTCGGACCTTATCTATTGCGTGACACATGAATGCGGACAGCTATATTCAGATGCTCGAAAATTACTTGTAGCCCATACGTGGCCTTATATTCATGTAGCATGTTGCACAAAACGATTTTGCACTTAATATTATGCGTGCACGCTTAGTCAAGTATTTTCCACGACATTGGATAAGAGGAGGTGTATAGGACAAAACCTTGCATGCTTGATGACAAGGATTCAGGAAGTTCTCTGCGATATCCCAGAAGGCGTTCTTCAGAATGTTGCTCATCTCATCCATGTCCGTTTCAAAAAACTAGTTGCCGCCACAGGTGCTTACGTTGAAATATGAACATTTGCTTTTTTTTATTTTGCGCTGTAACAAAGAGCACTTAATTATATTTGGATGTATAGTTGTATGAATGCACACACGCGTGTATGTGCGGGTATATATATATATATATATATATATATATATATATATATATATATATATATGCATATATGGGTGTGTACGTATATGTTTATGCATATATATATGTATGTATGTGCACGGGTATATATATGTGTGTGTGTGTGTATGTACAAACATATATATATATGTGTGTGTGTGTGGGTGGGTGTGTATGTGCGGGGGGTGTATACATGATTTTTATATGTGCTTGTACATGTATGTAGATATGTATGTGTATGTATATATGTATATGTACGTATATGTGTATATGTATGTATAGATATGTTTCTATGGGTATATGTGTGTTTGTGTGCATACACACAAACATACACACACACACGATAGATAGATAGATATGTATGTAAGTATGTGTGTTTGTATGTCCATGTATATGTGTGTATGCATCTATCTATCTATCTATCTATATATATATATATATATATATATATATATATATATATAGAGAGAGAGAGAGAGAGAGAGAGAGAGAGAGATAGAAAGATATGTGTGTGTGTGAGTGTGTGTGAGAGTATATAAATATTTGCATATATGCGGATACGTATATGGAATTATCTATATATATATATATATATGTGTGTGTGTTTGTGCGTGTGTGTGTTTAAATAGGTTATAACTGATCTAATATTAAGAGTTCCTCATTATAAATCGACAGTTATTTCTCTCATTACTATGATTCTTCATCTGTAAGGTAATTCATTATTATTATTATTATTATTATTATTATTATTATTACGCTTATTATGTTTATTTTTATCATGATTACAATATTAAAAATAAATCTATTATTACTTTTAAATTTTATTTCATTTCGAAATAATTTTCAGTTTTATTTTTTAAGATATAATATTTAAAATTTGAAACTTCAGATTTTGATTAAACATCTTTTTACTTAATTGTTATTCATAATATTAATAATGTTAATAATAGTAATATTGTTTATTTATATTATATTCACACTAAACATCGTCTAGAGATTATATGCAAAAGAGGTATTGTCAAATACTTTATGTAAAATTCATAGATATGTGTTATCCAATGAAATAATTTGTACTATTATGTATAGCGAAAAAGCATGGAAGCAATATCGTCTCAATTTTCAATTTCAGATTGATATTTAGTATTTTTTCAGTAATTATAACAATTTGCAGTGTCAAGAGATTATTTGCAAGAACTAGAATTTAGTATTATGGCTCGTAAAAAAGAACTAACAATGAATGAAAAGAACTATATAATCAAGGAAATTAGCAAAAGAAAGTCTTCGCTTCTAATTTCTAAGTATTGGAAAAGGGATAATCGAACAATCAAGAAAATATGTCAAATGGGAATTCAACCAATGAAAAAAAGACTCAGCCTGAATTCAATAATTTAACAAAGCGAGATCTATCACATATCCGAAGAGAATTAATAAGAAACCCAACCCAAATGCCTCATGTGCGTTCAGATTTGAGGCCGCTGGAGCTTCTATGGTGTCAAGGGAAACAAGGTGTAATGCATTAAGAAAGTTTGCTGATGTACAATATCAAATAAATAAACACATTTTAACAAAAAAAAAAACATAAGGAAAGAAGATTGCAGTGGGCAAAAATATACATAAAAACTGATTTCAGTAAAGTGCTTTTTACAGACGAATAAAGGATCACCCTCGATGGGCCCGATGGATGGGCTCGAAGATGGGTTTGCAAGCAACATGACTCAAGAAAATTTTTAAACGCCAACAAGGCGGCGGTGGGATCAGGATATGGGCTGGGATTATTTGTAATGAGCTCGTGGGTCTATTTAAACTGAAAGACGTGGTTAAAATGAATTCCAAAATTTACTGTAATTTTCTAGAGCAATATTTCTTTGAATGGCTTGATAACCAGTCTTTAGCCAATCGTAGATCTATGATTTGTATGCAATTCAACGCGCCACGTCCTGCATCAAAGTTTACTAAATCCTGGTTGAAAGAAAAGGGATTTGTTGAAGATTCTCTTATGGACTGGCCTTCAAATAGCTGTGACTTGAATCCCATTGAGAATCTGTGGAGCATCCTCAAGAGAGATATTTATTCTAATTGAATGCAATTCAACACCAAGTGTGACCTCTGGGAGGCAGTTAAAGTTGATGCAAACAACTTACCATCCTCTAAAATTACAAATCTAACATCAGATGTTGACAATAGGCTGCTAAGAGTTATTGAAAAGAAAGGAGCATTTGTGAAATAAATTTTAGGGGGTTCTTATTAATTTTTGTTAATGTATCTTTTATTTTTAAAATAAAGTGCTTGAAATAATTGACGAATTTGTTCTAAAATCTTTTCATATTATTTTTTACATTACTTTTACAAGGTATAATAATGTAAATGTATCAAAATAAATAGTTACAAATAAACTACTGACAGTCAAATTAGTCTGTATTGTTAAGTTAGTAAAAAATTTTTCCAACCAAAATCAATAGTTTTCTCTATCACTATATATCTAAGTTAATAATATTGAGTAGAATCTAAACAACATCATAATAGGACTTTTAACATTAAAGACGCAACTCTTTATACCAATTCATAACTTGCATATAATCTCTGAACGCAGTTTATATTTATTTCCTGGCATATTTTATTGAAAAAATTACATGCTTAAATTAATGTCAAACGTTAGCAGCCAAATATATTAATCTGTTTTTGTTTTTTTTCAAATAAACTGCAATATTCCCATATATTTTAATTTGCCTTTCCTCTTCATTTTTTTTATTCTTTACAAACTCTCTATTTCCCTTTATTTCTCAAACGACTACTTCCACTTCTCTTTTTTCTCTTTATCTCGTTTCCTGTCAGATGACTTATTAAATCGACCTATGTCTGTCCTTACTCTTAAATATCTTAATAAAAATATATTTCAAATTATTTCTAACTCTTCCTTCCCTCGCTAATTTCGACCATGTCTCTCATGCTACTCCCCCCACTCAATATCACCTTACATCATGTTAAATCTACCCCCTCAAAAGTGTATAAAACTATATGTAGATTTAAAACAATTTTTTCACCATTGGAAGTGCGATCTGATGAACCAGAAAAATCAATGTACAGGGGAAAATAATTTATAGCCAATGGACCCTTAATTTTGTAGGAAAAGCAAAATTATATGGTTCAACCAAATTTTCTGCAACTTGTCCAATATTAATAATATTAAGTTTTTCTCAAATTTAATAGATGAACATTTTACCAATAGTAGTCAACTGAAGAAAAAAATATTCTCGAAAGATTTGAAAATTAGATACTCTTGTGTCAATAATGTGGAAAAATTATAAATTGCCACAATAATAGATTTCTTCAGAAATTTCGTAGTAGTCGGTTACAAGCTAATAACCCTATGTGTCAATGCAGGGTAAATGCTGAATGCCAACTGGGAGGAATGTGCATGATCGAAAATGTGGTGTATGAAGCTACGATCTTCTCCAAGGAAAATATAAACATGTAAAAGGTTTATATTGGAATATCTGCAGGAAATTTTACACAGCGTCTGTATAAACATCATCATTTCTTCAATGACAAATCTTAAAAACATGAATCAGCACTATCTAAACATTAATGAGACATTGTGGAAAACAGCTCCACCCACAAGTGAAATACAAAATCATATCTTTCCATAGCCTTTTCCTCCTATTTTAATTTATTTCTATTCTATGTTATTTCTCTTTTTTCAATATGTCACTTTCTTTCGTTATTTTTCTCTAATTACTTTTTCTACTTTCCTGCACATATACTTGATAAATAGGTCAACATGTCTACTCCCCAACCACTATTTCGATATATGTCTTTATACAGATGGATATAAATATCTCTCTACTGTTTTTCACCTCCAAATTTTATTTAGCTATCCGTTATCTTCCACACCCTCCCTCTTCTTATACCTTTCTAAATACATATCATTTTACATCTCCTCCTTCCCCAATTTAAACCTACTTCCTTAAACAAATATATGCATGAATTAAGAATTAATAAGATAAAAACATTTTTGCTGCCTGGAAAATTCTGGTATCCATTTAGTTGTATGACAATGGACGGTTTGATGAATAAGGAACGAAATATCAATTGCTAGGAAATAAATTGTAACTACCATAACAGTTGTATTTTCTTAATAATAATTAATCTTTGTTCTGTCTTTACATTCAGCTCTCTAGATTATATACTCTTTGGAATTATCTATACGGATTACCAAATACTCATTACATAAATCATACCTATATTATACCTATTTATGAGGAAAATTAACAACACCAAAAAAGAAAGCTTGAAGGTGAGCAAAGAAGTGTCCGAAGGTGTTCCGTCATTAGAAATTATGGAATGTTGCTGCACCCACTTTCTTCTACGAAACGGAAAAACGTATGTATGGTGGAAAAATTAAATAAAAAATAATTATATCTTCCTTGTCTACCATTATTTAATGAAATATTTTTTAAAAGAATGGTTTCTGCGAATATATATATATATATATATATATATATATATATATATATATATATATATGTGTGTGTGTGTGTGTGTGTTCGTGTGGTTATGTGTGTGTGTTAATGTGCTTATATGTGTGTGTGTGTGTGGAGGAGAGATCGAGAGAGTCGTAGATATATAGATAAAGATAATTCTAAATTTCACTTCGAAATTTAAAAAAAAAAATGTGATATTGGCGATTTATGAAAAAATATATTTTAGGAATATTTTGAAATTATTTTTTATCTCAACTCCTCTTCGAATAATGATTGATTACATGCGTCAAATAAGCACATCCGATCAATGAGACGTCAACATTTTTTTTATTAAGATTCAACTAGTGTATTTGTCAAACGTCTGCTGTTACAAAAACTCTCAGAATGAAAATATTTTTTGATATCATGTTGAAATATATTTTTAAGAAAAAAACAAACAAATCGAAGTGATTCTTTGAAATTGAACTTTCTCTGAAAATAATCTATATATGTGTTGGCCAGGACGACGAGATTTTATCGGATTTGACGGAGAAAGTTGTAGTGCATATACTTATGGCGTTGACTTGGATATTCTATTTTTATTGAAATGAAATGGGGCATATTAATAGTTAATAATAGATTGCAAATTCGAGGTGACAATATATTCCGAAACCAAGAGTAACTCATTGGTAAGAACTTTAGCCTGAAAAAAAAATGCTTGTATAACGAGAAAGAAAAAAGGATCAAAGAATGTAAATAAGAAAGAGAGACAAACGAAAGAAAAATATCTGAAAAAAGAAAAGAAAAACTGAAAAATCGAACTGACATGATCAAAACGAAGAAAGAACAGACGGATAAAACTAAAAGAAAGCTAGAATGAATAAAAGTAAGGAGGAGATGAATGAACAACAAATGTACATTTGAAATAACATATAGAAATATTAAGACAATGAATGCTATAAAACAAGTACGACTAGAGAAAAGAAAAGTAGAAAAATAAGCGAGTAAATCAAGAAAAAATGTAAGAAAAGAGAGAAAAACGTAGTTAAAAAAGAGAAAGGTTAAAGTGTGTAAGAAATGCGTTTAAACAGAGCATAATATCGCCACCATTGCCCAAACCCAATATGTCATCTCCCCGGCCTAAGATATTGTTCAGTTTTTATTAAAGTGACAAAGCGTGTAGCGTTCAAGTCTCTCACATTCAATTTCCAGAAATATTTCTTGATTTATTGCCAATAATTGCTCTGGTTTGACTGAAGCATTGTAGGTAAAAGGGGAGCATGCATCTAAAAAAAAAAGAAAAAGAAAAAAAAACGTACTGAATGCTTAAGATTTGTTCTTCTGTGTTTTGTCATAACAAATCGATATTCGAAATGATCACAAGAATTTGGATAATTTCCAATATATATAAAACAATTCATATTATAAGACTTGTGAGCCATTCAAGGAAGAAGATTGCGGTTGTAAAGCTTATGATAAAAATTAGTGATATAAATGTAACTGGATGCCGTCGGAATGAAGATTATGATGATGTGTAACACAGAAAAGGATGCGTACATTGATTTGAAAAGGTTATGATTTTAATGTTCAGAGATTACAAAAGGTTCTGGTCCATTCCACAAAGTAATAATAACCTGTTTGAGTAGAACTATCTCCGTACATTTGAAATGCAGAGGAAATAAGGATGAATCAACTCAGTCGAACAACCATGATTGTAACTAAAGGATGGATCTAACCTGAAATTAACATATATATATATATTATTATTATTATTATTATTACAAATCTTATATGTATAAGAAACTATACTCGCACGGAAAAATTTTGGTGTATTGATTTACAAATAAACATGCTAAAACTAAAGGAAAAAAAAAGGAATAAAAAAGAAAGAACCAAGAACTGAAAATAATCGTCCCGCATAGGAGTTCAAGGCCCAAAGAAAAAAAACGCCGATGCGAGTATTCAAAACACCTAAATAAAGTGCTCAATGCAATGAGTAGAGCTGACATAGCTAAACCTAGAGAGCGAGACAAACCTACCAAGGTTTCACCTATGCGGTGGTAGGTTTGTCTGGCTCTCTAGGCTTAAATATATATATATATATATATATATATATATATATATATATATATATAAAAATCAATATTTACAGGTTTTTAGGTTGGATTTTAAATCGTTAATTTCTTGAAACTTTGGATGAGCGTGTCGTCTCCCTTGAATATATATATATATATATATATATATATATATATATATATATATATATGTGTGTGTGTGTGTGTGTGTGTGTTTGTGTGTTTATAAATATATATATATATAATTTCAATTATAGGTGCAATTTTAATTTATAATTAAATATTTAACGTCTATATTTGTTTTTTTTTGTATGAATGATTCATCTAATTATATATATATATATATATATATATATATATATATATATATATATATATATTATAAAAAGATATTATAAAAAATCTATATTTACGGATTTTTTTTTGGCTTAGAATCATTTATTTTCTTGAAACTTTGCATGAGCGCGTCGTCTCTCCTTGAATATATAAATTTCAAGATATTAACGGATTCCAACCATCCTAAAAACCATAAATATTGATTTTTGTATAATAGTTCTATAGTATAATTCTAGTAATTCTATAGTATATTCCTATAATAATTCTAGTTTGCCCAACTCGGATTTAGATGGCAATAGATATTCGAAAGTGTGTCTATATTCAGTAGACATTATGTTTCAGGTTTTGTTCACATGTTGATTGATTAAGAATGAAATCAATAAGGCTTAGTGATGTAATATAATGTTTTTAACGTTTGTTTGTAGCTAGTAACTTTCTTATTATTAGGCTTCTTTGCAAAGAATTATGTCCTTTATTAATTAGGGTAATATTATTAAAATATAAATTACTGCCAATTTTTTCCTGTATTTTACGAAAGAGTTTGAACTGCTGTCGAAACGTAAATCTCTTTTATATTCGTAGATACAGGCGTTTATATCTCACGATGTCTGTCCGACATAAATTCTTTTATTTTTAAACAATTTCTTTGATAAGTACCGGCATATGAATTGGAGTTGGATTCAACTTTCTTCTTAACTTTATCTCCGATTGTCTTGAACGTGGCGCTAAATATCCTTTATTAAGGATAACTATTTTATTTACAAGTTTAGTAGAAAAAGTATTTGACGTTATAAGCATATATACATACATATGTATGCTCATATATATATGTGTGTGTGTGTGTGTGTGTGTGTGTGTGTTGTGTGTATTTTTGTGTATGTTTGTATATGTGCCTATTCAAGAAATATTGTGACGCGCCACTGCCATTGACTGAGGCCTATCACTGTTTTCTTCAAGGATGGTCTCATAATGTGAGTCCAATACAAAATATTTGATGAACATTTTTTGGGGCGCTATACAAGGCAAAACTAAATCTAACAGATAAATTTAAATGTTTCGCTTATCGATTGTTACCTATTCCTCTCTCAAGTATTTGCCAGTGTCGAGTTAAATTTAGAGTGCTATTATAAATATGATACTCTTGTGTTCCATTAAACCAAGCTTAGAAGATATTTATTAGGACAATATCTATTTTTTCAAAAAAAAAAAACTTTTTTCTTATTAAAAAAAACCCATACTGTTTTTGCCAGTAATGTAAAAATTATTTACCTACATATTATTAATGTATTTACAATTTTCTCCGCCCAAAGTTTGAAATCAACGGTTCTGATTTTCACGCTTGTAAAAGGATTGTTGGACATATTTCACGAACAGTAGTCATACGCCATAAGTTATATTGTCTGCTCAAATAACATATATTCTTTTGTGTGTGTTAATATTGGTTGAAGATTGTTTGATACTATTGCAATAGGATTATTTGCACAAATATATGGTTCAATAAATAAGGCATGTTTTTTTTTACAAACTGCACTCGAAATATCATTAAGAACCGTCAAAATATTTGTTGGCTGCGAATATTGTTGAGTTAAATTTCTTGCCAAGAGAAACTCCGGTTCGATAATGAAGCTTTTGAAAATTAAAATGAATTATCTTTATCCGAAATAATTAGATTATTCTAAAATTTACAATATGTGTTATGCAAAATAAATCATATGCCTAGAGTTGCCTATGGTGCATTGTTTGATGTTAGCTTTAGTGTTAGTCAATAAAGAAAATAAAAATATATTTCTCATGACAATTGTCCATTCCCATATCAACAGGCAATGTTATACGCACACTACACACATACACACATACATATGTGTGCGTGTAGGTGTGTATGTGTGTGTGTTGTGTGTGTGTGTGTGTGTGTATACTTTAAAAATCAGATCAATTGAATCCGCTACCTTTGTCTCAACCCTACAGCATCCTCAGGCTATTTTTAACAAATGACCTCCCAACGCGCTTTATTTTACTTTTTTAAATAATGAAAACTATATATATATATATATATATATATATATATATATATATATATATATATATATATATATATATGATAAAACAAACTCACGACGTCGAGTGTAATAGAAAGGGAGGGGAGGAAGTGTAAAAAAGAAGAAGAAGAAGAGGGCGTAGAAAAAGAAGGGAGAAGAGAAGTATGTACATTTGAATTACCCCGCACACCTTGCATTTCTTCTCTAGTCAACTTTGACCTTCAAAAATTAAAAGCAATTTCAATCGTCATCTTCCGTCCCTTTATATCCCCGGTTTTTTTTATTGTCATTACTCCTTAATAAAATAATTATTTTCTCATATAGTTTTACACTCAGAAGTCCCATGGGTTCTCGTGGCTTTACCGTAAGGATTAAAGTGAAATGATTAAAAAATCTGAGCTAAAAAAAATCTGTATAAATACAACCACCGATCTACAACCTATTTGCGAGAGTATTGGTTAACTTTCCCTGCTTTCTTTCTTCAAATTTAACGTTAATCACTAGACCCTAAATTTCTCTTTCGTCATAATAAGTACATTCCAGGACTACTTTGATTGATCTCAAAATATGCAGGGAGCAGTGAGCGAGATTTTATCTACGATTTGATATTTTTGGTTCTTTATGAAAGTTGAGTCGCTTCCAGATGTAAACATTTATGAGAAGTGTATCTCGACAAGTTTGGTTTATATCTTTATTTGTATCATTTTAGTTCTACTTTTGGTTTATTAATGCTTCCTTAAGTCAAGTTGAAATCATGTTTCGGCCAAGTATTGCTCAAGCATTTATCCGACACAAATTTCATTTTAATTATGAGCGATGGATAAAACAAAGGAAACAGTATATCATCAATCTTGAACATTTTCTGACTTCTCTGGGCATATAGACCTGAATAATATTATGGTCATGTTCTCGTACTGAGAATAATTTTGTATTTTAGAAATAATTTACATTATATATATATATATATATATATATATATATATATATATATATATATATATATATATATATATATATATCTATATTATATTGACTATTGTTGAATATTAGAACATTCGCCAATAAAAGATAGTTATATATACATGTTATACATTTATTATATATATGTAACTGTGATAATATGTAAATATTAACGTGAGCATAAAGTTTGAACATGTTTAACTCATTTTCGATTAAAATTTACATGTGAAATATATATTATATAAGGTTGTAGTATTTGATCTATCGGCTATGATTATTATTTTATGTGATATGATTCTTCAGGACGTAAGTTATCACAGTTTCCCACAACTTCCTGTCGATTGTATTTCGAAGGAACGTTTGATATATTATCATAACTCGCGCTTGTCATTAATTTATTGACATTCTTTAGTTATCTTACTTACTGATTCAATTTGCCGCTTTTATCTTCATTATGTCCAGTAAGTGTGGAGTTTCCCAAGCTTTCTTTACTTTTTAGGCATCCTATAAATTTCAGCTATCTCTTTCTTATTTTGACTATAAGAGTTAATATTTTTTTTGATTTTCTTTAAAACTTCCTCGTCGTTCACGTTTACTGTCAATTCTTGCTGTTTGCGTTGAGCTTATGTTACAACAGTCGCTCAAGTTACGAGGTCTCGCTGAGAAAACACCCGTTCATAGAGACAGGTGAAAATTTAGAGTCCGATCGGTGACTTGGGGATGTTATAATATCATTAATATCATACTAGAGGCATTCGAATATCTTTGAGGAAATCGTTCACCATCCACTGCCGTAAACAAGGACAGATGTCACGTAACAGTTCAGTAATTTTTTTTCCTTGTTACCAAAGATATCCTGCTGTCTCGCAGTACTCTACCCAGCTTTTGGAATGTCGCCTTGCCCATTCCAATACACCTACGGATCTCAGTGTCGCACTTACCGTACTCTGACAAGACAATTTCCAGATATTTAAACTTCCGTGTCTGCTTGATTCTAGTGTTCCTGAACTTCAGATCGCATTTCGGGTTCATCCTCTTACTGACGACCATGCACTCCGTCTTCTTGTAGTTTTTCTTAGTCCATTTTTATCACTCTCCTTCGTTACATTCTGTAGAAGAATTTGTAATTTTATTTCCGTGTCTGCTATCAGTACTGTGTCGTGAGTCTTGATACCAGGCGAAATTGAAATGGATTGAATTTTCCGAAATCAATGACATTAAGAATATCGAGTCACAGCATATGCCCAGATTTATAAGGTACGTCTGAGATCGAGATAAATGAATCACTAAGATAGACGTCATTGTCGTCAAAGAAGAGAGAGAGAGTGTGGGAGAGAGAGAAGGGTGTGAACTTCTAATTTCTGCTATCGGAATGAAAAAGGTACACAAGTTTGCCTATCGTTTTAGTATAAGATCAGACGACAGAAGATGTGACAGAAGAAATCAGATGGCGCTTCGTAGTATCGATTATGCCTTCCAGAAAATAAGCAATGTATTAATCGATAGAAACTTTAGTTAGAAACAAAGAAACATACTGGACAGGTATGTCATATCGATCCTCTTTTACTGCTGTGGAGGACGGATAAATGACGAAAAGACTTGAAACAGTTAAGTGTCTCTACTAAAGGAAGGGGTAAACAATTTCTCTTAATTATTTCAGCGTATAAAATAAAAGAGAGTGCGAACAACATAAAACTACTGGATAGACCATGTTTTCAGTTTCATAGCAAAAAATTATCCATAACTTTTTCTGAGACTTTTCGATATATTCTTCATTTCCTGGAATAATAGACGACATCGCTTCTCCGAACATAATTTCTCATGCACAACTCTTGCTACGATCAAAACTCATTATCCGTCTCCGAAATACACTCCAATCCAACGAATTTGCTTCCGGAAATTTTTGTAAGATTCGTTAAATATCAACGAATGCATTTTGTTTCCGCATGGAGGAATTTAATGATACATATTTACGTGTACTCATCAACTGTTATTTTCATAAACATCCAAATGAAATTATGGGCGTCTTCAAACTCTACGTTAAACATCCGCTCTTGACTTCGTGAATGAATATAGCGTTATTACTTGCTGAGCGGCTATTTTTATTTTTTTTTGTGGGGGTGTATAAAAATAGACAAATTGATAGTCAGATAAAAAGTTCTATATCCTATATCCTATATTACGCACTCCTCCCAATAAATCTAGCAAATTTTAAACAATATCTATTTCGTCGCATAACGAAAATCACGTTGCTTCGTCGATGTACATTTTGTTTATACGAAATTATTTTTTTCATAATCACACCGTTTTCTCGGCGCAACATAAAAAGCGGGATTTTTTTTTCAAATTATTTCATATTCTTACGCTGAAGTCTGCTTTACATCTACCAACGATCTTTACACTCACTTATTCCCACCCACACTCATGCATACATACATAGATATATGCACACATACACACACACGCACAAACGCACGCAGACTCCAAAACGCACGCACACACACACACACACACACACACACACAAAACGCACACGCACGCACACACACACACACACACACACACACACATATATATATATATATATATATATATATATATATATATATGATACAATATAGTTTTCAGGTATGCTAGATTTATTCGATAAACTGCGCAATATAAAAGTGTACATTGAAGTCAACACCCAGATGCAACACTCTGTTTCATGCTAAAGGCAGTCGTCAGGCCTGATCTGACTACTGCGTTTAGCATGAAACAGATTGTTGCCTCTAGGTGTTGATTTCAATGTACACATAAGTCATTGAAAAGTTTCAAATGTATACTGGCTAAAGCAGATTACTTCGATGGAGCATTGAAAATTATTTGATCTGACTAAGATTTTTTTCCGGCAACAAAACATTTATTGTTTTGACATTTACAAATATTTATGTAAGTGGCTTGACCAACAAATTTTGAACACTATCTCGCACAATTCTCAATATTGCTGTACAAAAAATGTTCGGAACTAAACCAGGTTCCAAATAATCAGGATTATTTAAATCTCGACTAATAATGTCAATAAAACTTTAAACTGTATTTTGGTTACCAATTCGATAATATATATTCACATCTTTCTAATTATGCTCTTTAGAATAGTGGATACTGTTGTCAATATATGCTTTGCTCGCTCCCTATCGCTTCGCAAATAAGATATATCCACGACTTGAAATTTTTGAAGGAAAAATTTTAAATGAACATTTCATTCATAAATGTTCTTGTTATAGTTAAAGGAAGTTTTAAAAATAGATGCCAACTTGTTGAAGGCCAAGTAAAATGGAAATATCAAAGACTTTTCAACACTATATCATATTCTTAAACAGGACTATTTTTGATATGAATATCAAAACAATCCTGGAATAACAGATCAGTAATATAGGACAGTTAATTAATGAAATAAACGTTTTTTTTGTTGGTTTTTTTTTTCAATTCAATATGCAAGTTAGTTAAAACTGAATAAGGATATTGCCTAGAAGTAAATAATATATAAAACAGATTTTGAGCTTTTAGGGTGTAAATTACTCTTTTTCAGTAGGTACACATTTTCTTCTCATTTCTCAGTTGCGTCTCTGTCCTTGGACAGAATGCGCTCAGGGGCTTCTCTATCAAAGGACAGAGGGGCATCTGAGAAAATTATACTGAAGAGGTGTCCACGCCTGTGGAACAGATGCCCGAGGCCTCGCCCTCCCATTGCACCTAAAAGAGGGATCAGTACTCTCACTAGGAACAAATGGCCTGCAAGCAACAAGTGAATGCGAAAAAAAAAAAAAGAAAGTTTGTCGCGTAGGCGATTCGCACCGAATTTATTTAACCTATTCAAGGTGAAGATTCAAGAAAACTTTCCAGAGTTTATTTATTGTAGAAGATCATCAGAACACACTATGTCAAGCGGATTATATTATGTCGACAGTAGACACATAATGAAACAGAAATAACTTATCTAATGTAGTAATGTAAAGGAAGAATTTATGACTACTAATAATTTAAGGACATATGATGCATGGTTTTCAGTAAAACAGATAATTTCTGATGCGGGGTATATATTTGAAACATTGGAATCAAGAAGTTACATGAATTAATCTACGATTCTAGTATAGACATCGACAAACATAAAATGTAAACTGGAAATAATGAAGGCTCATATCAATCCATCGAAATGCCATCGTGAATATAAGATATGTATTAAAATCTAAACAAATTTTGTTGGAAATTAAGAATTTTGAACTCAGATACATTATCAAATCTCTTAAATAGAAGCGAATACGAGACAATAACTTAATAATAAACAAGAAACTGAAAACAAGATATGAACGGCAAAGTTGTGGCTCTATTGGTGAATACTGATATTATCAGGAGCAAACGTGCAATGTTAATGAAAGTAGACAATACTTGGAAATGTATACCTACTATCAGAAAGAGACAAATGGAGGTTAATCCTGGGTATGATGATAAACTACATCCGGCAGTAAGGCTGCTGATCGGGGTATTGGAGGCTTTGAGGAATATGGAACCTTCTTTAATTGCTGTTATTCACAGGCCTACCTTGACCTGGGTTGTTAGAATCCCAGTGTTTTCTTCCTGATGTGGACCCAAAGTTGGGACCACGGAAGGAAAACACGGAACACGGATTAGAGGTAAGAAAGATATATTAAACAAAAAGGTTGCAAAGATAGTGTAAGTGGAGCTTACTATGTGCTAGTGTCTAATATTGGTAGTCGTACGCGGCTGATACTACGGTATTAGAATACTCTCTCTCCTCCTCTTTTTCTCTCTAGAGTGTTATGTCGCATACTTTATATAGTCCTGGAAGAGTCCATGTTGTAGGTATGTTACGGTCTCACAATAGTTCCAAGTCTACAGAAACTGAATTGTTTTTCCCATCTCGTTTGTTCTTTTTTTAGTTTACATACTTTTTATATAGTCACCGTTTGGGCCACTTCCGGTTAGATTTTCACGCCATAAAGGCATTACGAAGAGTATATGGTTGGTACTTTCATTTTCCTGAGCTCACCGTCATCATCGGTTTTTAGCTTTTGATAATTTTCTTTCTATATTTGTCTGTTTTATTTCCATGTTATTATTAAAACATTTGTTTACTGTGGCCTTATCTCCTAGGTTTGTTTTACGCTTCTATTTCTCCGTGTAGAAACCTGTCAACCAACAGTTTTGCAAAATGCAATCTTCTTGTAACTTCTTTTCCTCCAACTCTCCGCAATATTCAAATATATTCCTGTAGCAAGCTTTATACATGTAAACGAATTATTCGCTACATTTCTTTACCCTTTTATGGTTTAATTTTTATGTTCAAGCCTCCGGCTGCCTTTTTATTTCTTGTTACATTTGTCTGTTTATATTTTCAAACTAACATCTTATATATAGGTATTTATTATTTTTACCATTTTGGTTATGAATAAACCTGCCGATGTTCGGGATTTCGTCCCCATAAGAGATTTAATTGCTTTAAGGCGATTATCTGGCTGTCTTCAAGTTTATGCACGTGTACAAAACGAATGTGTACTCTGGGGTGCAGAACACCCCGCTATGTACAAATAGTGAACCACCAAACAAAAACAAAACACTATGAAAGTATAAAAAAAAACTGTACAGTAAAAATATCAGCATAAATATTTATAGTAAACTTAGTAACAATACATTTTTAACGAAAAATGACCAACAACATATTTTAGAATAGAATTAACACTAATACATTTCATAGGAAAATGTCCTACAATATAATTTATCAGTAGCTGAAACCAGAGAATTGTTTTCAAAATAGTTTAATTAAATTCCGGGGCTAAATTAACCATGAGGAGCTAATATGCTGTTAAACCAACAAATCAATCAACGATATAATTTGATGTTCTGGATTATTTGGAAAGAAGGTTTGTTATTGTAAAACGTACAGGAGATGCCGAATGTAAGAAAAGCAAGAGTAAGCAGAGTAAAATATATAACAAGTTTGACATTTGGTATTGACTGTTTTGCTTTCTCCGGCTTCGGGGACGTTGAAGATTTCCACAGCAATGTCTGGCGCTTACTATATAATTGGCTTAAATCGGACAAGTGTCAGCATCTTAATAGAATGATAGTGTGGGGGTGGAGAAATTTCTAAGAAGCCTTCGGCCGAATGTTTTATTATAAATGTGTCCTCTCCTTTTAGGTAATCAAATGTTGACACCTGTCTTGTTTAAAATAAGTAAGTAAAAAAATGCAGTACGAAAACATTATATATATATATATATATATATATATATATATATATATATATATATATATATATATTATCGTATTGATTCAAATGCACTATTTTACCAAATGAGAGATAATCAGATGAAAAAAATCATTACAGACTTTAATGATGATACCAACAAATCTATACAAGTAATCCCAAGAGAACGGTGAATAAATTTAAGAAAGGGAGAAAAGTAGGGAAGAAAACTGTATCAGAAGGTCCAAAACATGAAGAATGAACAACATGATTACTTAGAGCAAAATAGATCAATGAGAAAAGAACCAACTCAGTCCATAACAGGTTTAGCACGTAAGAATTAAGATTCAGCCATGACAGTCCCAAAAGCAGTGACAAAAGACTTGAAAATTAAATCGTACGTGAAACCAGTGAGGCAACTTGCTACTCCACGATAGAAAGAATGTTAGATAAAGAGAAGATCGTCTTGAATAATTTGGAAAATAACCCTGAAATAATAATAATAATAATATATATATATATATATATATATATATATATATATATATATATATATATATATATATATATATATATATATATGAACATTATTTCAATCCTGCATAAAGTGCCTATAAATAGCTATGGTAAATTAATGCCGAACATACAATTTTCATTTGATTGTCGTTTGCTTTTAATTATTTTCTGTTAAGCTTGAAGCGTAATTATACATTCTCATTGCTCAAAGTAGAGACGAATAATGTTATAAAACTTCAGAAAATTCCAGTTAGACATCTTTAACAATTTCTCCGATACAATGGTTCAAATCTAAATCTAACAATTGTCTAAATTTGATGTTGCATGATTTCGAAAATTTTGGTGTCACATCTGCCATAATAAAACACACGCACACGCGCGCGCAAACACATACACACACACGTGTGTGTGTTTGTTTCACTTAAGTCATGTCGGAATTTCCTTCCTATATATGTTTAACTGTGTTCCGACGAGCCGTTAAACCTATATAGCCAGAAAACTCTGAACTAGATATGTGTTAAATGAAAAAAAAATTCCTCGTAATTCTGTTAATTCTATATATCTGTCTTCGATACTGAGCACCCTACCACAACGCCTGATTGCCTTATCAGCAAACCATTGAAAAAACAGCAATTTTGGTTTCAAAAACACTATGCCAACTTAACGGAATATATATATATATATATATATATATATATATATATATATATTAGTGGTGGTTATTTTTCCCGTTCTTATGTTTTCTCGCACTGCGATATATTTTGACAGTTAATATCTCTCTGACGATATATGAAAATGATCCTTTAAGAAAAGATTTCGTTTTAACTATACGTCTTCTCTGGTGTTAAAATTTCTGTACATGTATATATATGATGACTTTTGCGGGATTTACGGTAATCATATGAATTACTATATATATACGTATATATATATATTTACACACACACACACACACATATATATATATATATATATATATATATTCAGGAATGTCTGGTATAATAATCTAGACACATTATGCCAATTTTATTTTAATCCTCTCAAATTCAGGGATAAATTTCTCGGTGCAGTTAGAAAACTGAGTAAGAATGGCGTTTTAGTTTCGGTTAATTAATTTCTTTTTCCAAGTATCACTCCCAAAAAGTTTAATATATATGTTGGTTTCATGGCGACTACACTATCCTGAATGACGGTGTCAAATTTTATTCTAAAATATTTAAAAGAACATTCCTTTCCACATTCAAGTTTTACAGAAATATTAATTGGCAATGCAAGTATACACCACAATGAAAATAAAATAAAAGCAAATCTTCAAATTCTCCAAGAGAAAATAAATGACATAAAGAAAGCTACGGCGCCTATGTTACACAGTTTTGCAACAGTTCTAATAAATTGATCTATGAATTCGAGAGGGTCTAAATTAAGAATAGACAAAATATGTCTAGATTATTCAACAAAACATGCTGGAACAAAGATATGCTGCATATATATATATATATATATATATATATATATATATATATATATATATATGATCAGGAAATGAAACAATTACGATTGGTCAGAGAAAGGGAAGGAAGGAGGTCTTTGTTTTTAAACGTATCTACTTTTGTGTGTATTGTGTGTGTTTTTGAAAGTATGATTATACATATTCCTTATATATATATATATATATATATATATAGAAACACCCACTTTGTATGATGTGTAAGGTTTGTGTGTGAGTGCTTGTTTTCCGTCTAGTGTGTTTGTTTTTACCAATATTTGTGTATATATTCGTTCTCATACATATTTGTATGGGGCAACGCGCGTGTGTCTGTGTAATGAGTGTGTGGTCCGACTATTATGTTTGGCCACTATGTATCAATGGTGTGTTTTTATGTGTGCAGTTAAAATTTGTTAAGTGCTGGTTTAAATTTGACTATGGCTTTTTTGTATTTGTAGACAAGTATAATTTTCTGTTTGATATAGTGGCATAATTTTAAATTTAACTTCGTTGCATTTGTAGATGTGTTGTGAAACAATGAGTTTTCTGTTGTCTGGTAGTTCTATGTTACTTTTTGTTGTTTAGTGCTTGGCTGATACCTATATAGGACTTGTTGCGTTTTGTAAATTTGAATGCACGAATCACACTTTTTCATTTGCTGTTTAAGTTTTTCATTATTGTGAATGTTGTGGAGTTATTAGGATTGTAGAAGATTTCTCCTATAATGATATAGTAAATCTTTTCTTGTTGCATTTATTGACCCCTATATTGCGTGTTGGCTACATTTGATGCAACGGCTTTATCCACTGTGCCATGTGTCCTTAGGGACACATGGCACAGTGGATAAAGGCGTTGGTTAGATCCAGTGACAGACCCAAAGAAGGTGAGTTCAATACCTGGTTAAGGCAGTGGATAACTTTAAGAGGGAAAATTAACAGGAGATAACTGATAACTGACATCCATCAAACATGGCACGTGGAACTAGAACAGTCTACCCCAGTGATCAAAATAAAGGGTTCAGTTCGAAATTCCAACCACCTGAAGAAGGCCGGAGTGTACAACGGCCGAAACGTTGTGACAAATATGGCGACAAAGATGAGGACAATAGTCCGACTAATGTAAAAACTGTACATAATACCTCATCTCAGAAATTATATATTTTTGTCGGCTGTGTGCTGCGGAAGAGGGAATCGATTTTAGACAGCTTTTTGCGTGATGGCTATTGAAAATAAGATATTCATTGGTGTATTTAGTTTTGTCGTAGATATCAGTGATGATATGTCTACTTCTATTTCTGATATGTATATTTAAGATAAGTATATATATATATATATATATATATATATATATATATACACAAAAACCCTACTTTATCTCTTATCATTTTACTTCCCCCTTTTTTCTTTTTCCCTTATTTCTCTTTTACCTTTTCCCATATCATTTCTTTTAAGTTGACCAATTAAATTGGTCAATGTCTGATCCTTACTCTCTTCTTCCTCAATATTACGTACTGTAATAAAAAGAAATATAAAGATAAATTTTAAACTCTACCTTCCCTCTCTAAACTCGACGATGTTTCTCACACCTTTCTTCATCACTCACTAATTCAACTTATATAAGCTTAATACTGCCGTCAAAAGTGTAAATTTTAAATTCATTTTTCGTTTCACCTATGAAAGTGAAGTCTAAAGATCCAGAGAAAAATAAAAATCTCTGGTGAAATAAATTATTACAATGGAGCCTTAAAGTTGTCTGTTTTTCATGTATATATATATATATATATATATATATATATATATATATATATATATATATATATACCGTATTCGAGGGTATTTATGGTTTATACTGCAACTATGTAGAGTATATCTTACTTATAGTTTCTGATAAAGAGCATGCTATTTAGCGTGATCAAAATTTTGAACAAGGCCACACGCTCAATCCATCGGCCGCGATGAATTGCGACTTCGTGCGAGCACACAAGGGTTCCGTCTACCTAATTTCACACAAGGCTTCGGTCAAGCCGTGGTATGCTTTTCAGACAGTTTCCAAAGTTACTGTACGTTAGGATCGTGCCTCTCCAGTTCGATAAATCGACTATGGATATATATATATATATATATATATATATATAAAATATGGTAATTTTTATATGAGTGAAACAAATATATTGTATGGATTGAATACATATATCTAAAGATAAAAACATTATATCTATTAAACTGAAAAAGTATTTCTCTAGAAAAATATAACATATGACATCATGTAGCCATTAAAATGATCAGGATGATTATAACCTCATGCTATAATATCGTGTATGTAATAACAAATCTTCTTTAGAAAACTTAATATGTAAAAGTATTCCTAAAATGTATCGTCCGAAATGCTCTGTCCGTCGCCATCAATGTCATCCACGCAGATATTAATTCACTATCATAAAAATATGTAGCACGAAGATGATTCCTAATACCATGACAATAAAGTTTACTTCATTATAAAATCAATAACTGAAGAGAGTTAAAATTGTAATATGAAACATAAACCCTCGCATAATAAAAACTCAGTCATCAACACTTTTCTCTATGATAGATGATATTACTTTTTCCTGGAGTAAATCTCTAATTTATCGCTCTTTCAAAATATTGTGCGAAAATTTACATCAAAATTAAAGCAAAACAAAGAATTCAAAGCAAGTATTTTACAGTAGTTTATTTTTTTGTTTAGCCTTCATTCAAAGAAAATCTTGGTATAATATAAAATATTTTATATCTAATTTCTCTCAATAAAATGTTGTAACAAATATGAATATCACCCAGCAAGCACGCATTGAATTAATATTTAATGTCAAGCCGAAAAAGTGAAAAGATTACACAAATGCATTTTTCTACATTTAGCAAAATGTTTGCCTCGATAAATTTTATCAAGAATATGATTGATACTAAGTTGAATTATCGTCAGAACATTCTTTACTGAAAAAGAATTGAATGGTAATTTATTTAACTCTTAGAAGAGTACATGAATATACCTGCGGGCGACTAGCAGTTAATAGAGTACTAAAATGTGTTAACCTTAAAGAGAATGATTCAATGACAAATTAAGAGAAACTTTAAGAGAATCAAGTGATAAATAAAAATGCCGGTTAAAATAGCCGTTCACATAAAACACATTTCAAAATACATTGATCAAACATTTAGCATTATAATCTGCTGAAATTCATAAAATCATTTTCTTAAAAGAATTTTTCACGAAATTACTCTTCTGAGGTCGTCTAACTGTGATCTCATTTTTAGCATTTAAACCACTTGTTTAAGAACCTCCTTGGTATGAAGATAAACTATATCCGGCAGTAAGGCTTCTGATCAGAGGTTTGGAGGAGCCTGAAATCATCTCTTAATTACTCTTCTTCTCATGTCCCAACTGACCTGAGTTGATAGCAAATGTTGTTATTTGTTCTACTAGCAAATAGTGAACCTCAAAACTGGGACTAAAACAATTTAAAAGTATAAAAATACATTTTTATAGTAAAAAATAACAGCAAATGATTTTAATAATAATATAAAAATGATCAAACCTCCCATAAGGAGTTAATATGACCCTAAACAAACAAATCAACCAAATTGTTTAAGATCGTATTGAAAATTAGCATTTTGATGATATACTAATTACCACATCTACTTATATATTCTACTCATTTCTTTTGTTATTTCTTTTCAACAGAGTGGTGTTTTTATTTACATTATTCGAACTATTGTCCTCATCTTTGTCGCTTTATTTATTACAACGTTTCGGCCGTTGTACGCTCCGGCCTTCTTCAGTTGGTTGGAATATCGAACTGAATTCTTTATTTAAATAAATAAAGAATTTTATTTATAGGTTTATAATACACAGAAATTCATACACAGATGTCTTCAAGGACACATGGCACAGTGGATAAAGGCGTTGGTTAGATCCCGTGAGAGAACCCAAAGAGTTATCCCAGTAGAGAACTTTCAGAGGGAAAATTAACAGGAGATAACTGATAACTGATATCCATTAAAAACATGGCACGTGGAACTAGAACAGTCTACCCCAGTGAGTGAAATAAACGGTTCAGTTCGATATTCCAACCACCTGAAAAGGCCGAAGCTTACAGCGGTCGAAACGTTGTAATAAATATGGCTGAAAGATGAGGAAATAGTCCGACTAATGTAAATAATGTATATCATAATAATAATACCACATCTCAGAAATATAGACAGATATTGAGTGGTGCTTAGTTATTTGCTAAATCCTTTTGTGTCTATAGAGCTTCTGTCTATCGGGGTTGATTAAAAAAAATCGTCGGCGTAAATGATTCATTCTCTTGAAAAATGTTTTAACAACTGAAATGAGAAAACGGTTGTATATAGATAAAATGTGTGATGTTTCTAAAAGATTTGGACGTCATGCATGTAACATGTTAGATCTGGAGAGGCTATGTAAGGCCATAAACCGACTTTTCAAGTTAATATCTAGGTCCGTAGCATCGTAGTCTGATGGCTTAAAGTACGCCTAGCAAAAATGAACCTAGTTTAACGTTTATTTTCTTATGTACTAAATTTGTCATAACTTTCCATACAACTTAATAATGGGGCAGTTTATATTTTATTAACTCAACATTCTGATTTTTTCCGGTGCATTCATGATATGTGACATGTCCTAACATTAGGATAAAATCTACTTAAATACATCAATAGAAATTAAATTTTCTGGACTACAAATATTCACTGTATTATTTCCTTTTACGCCATATATTAGGGAATTTATATGGTTAATGCTATTTCGATTGAAATTAGCAATGAATCTCACATATATTCTGTTGGGATTGATCCACTTATTGTTGGAAGCATCAAGGCAAAGCATAAAATTCGAATTTGATTTATAAAACATGAAATGTGTTCAAACTTCAAATATGAATTTTCCGTGCCGTACAAGCTGTGATTGCAAAACACAGATTCTACTGAAATAGCCTGTCGTCGGGATTTTGCGCGTGCATTACATGACGTTATAAGAATATGGAACGACCTTCCGATCAGTACAATATTTGATAAATTAGTGCAAAACATCTTTATAAGATTTTGCCCGATTTTGCTACTGAGATCATCGAAATAGCTCATCTTATTTTTTACCTCACTATTTCTATTAATATTTATGCATCCGTTACACATCAGAAAATGAGGTAAGTTGTTATACCACAGTGACTTTGCCGTATTTTAAAACATTAAATTTTAAGTAAAATAAATATTCCTTCGGAACTTTAGACGGATTTCGAAATGAGTCATAAGCATAAATGAATGTACATTTGATCCGTGTAAAAGCCGCTTGGTTTGTTCTTGGCGTTCCCTAGGAAATTACTTTCGAAAGGAATGATAAGGAAATTATAATATTACATAAAATATTTACTATCGTCATCATGAATGAAAGTGTATGCAAGTGCCATTTTTTTTTTTATATATATATATATATATATATACACACACACACACATATATATGTGTGTGTGTGTTTATTTATCTATCTATCTATCTATATATATATATATATATATATATATATATATATATATATATATATATAAGTATGTATATAATTATATAATTTGAAAAATGATGACTCATGAACGTGTTGAAGATCGATTCGAATATGAGGCTGTCTATTGTTAGGGTTTGATTATTTATTCGTATAGCAAACCTGCATGTATATATATATATATATATATATATATGTGTGTGTGTGTGTGTGTGTGTTTACATTCGTCAAAATATTGGGAAAACGTGCTTAATTTATCGGAGACATAATGTGTGCAGTTTTACATATTAGGGACAGAGGAATATTTACATATTTCATATTTGCGTGAGTAGTGCAAACAATTTGTGTTTGTTTCTGTGCTCAAATATTATCTCCCTATCTTTCTTCATCTCTCTCACTCTCCCTATCTCTTTATCTCTCCCTCTGTATATGTATATATATATATATATATATATATATATATATATATTTTAAAATACATTTTTTATGTTTAACGTTGTTATTTATAGATACAAGTATTTAAGCAAATGCTCTGTTTATGATAAACAGTATTAAATAACATTTACCGGCCTGAATGTCCGAGGAATTTTCATAGAAAATATTCGTTCTTTGACAGGATCCGAACCTGCATCCTATACGGAACCTTCATTTACGCTGACGTGCCTTACCTCTGGGCCACAATATATGAGTACGAGAATATATATATATATATATATATATATATATATATATATGTCATCCACAGACAGACTGTTTCGCTACAGCTCATCAGTGCGGCTATCCGTTTGCCTATAGCTAGGATCGAAACCCGACTGAATTGGTGTCAGTCGGAGCTTCTAACCACTACGGTAGGAATGGAGGTAGATTTTTAGCGTGTTTACTTTTTGTAAACATGCCCAGTGACCGACAGTGACTAATTCGCTTACGCGAAGAGTCGCGCTATATAGCTATAATAGTCACTGTTTACAAATCACCCTCACTCCCAGAGTGCTCAACTGAAATCAAATTCAGGAGCTAATAAATGTCATCCACAGACAGACTGTTTCGCTGTTTACAGCTCATCAGTGCGGCTAGACATCCGTTTGCCTCTATAGATCGAAACCCGACTGAATTGGTGTCATATAACCACTATATTGTATATATATATATATACAAGTATTAGTGTGTGTATATATATATATATATAGAGAGAGAGAGAGGGGAGAAAGAGATAGATGAGTATAGTGTTATATGTAGCTGGATGAATAGATATGATAGATATGAACAGAAAAGGATCTTTCGATAAATATGAACATAATAAGATCGATAGAGAGATAGATAGATTGATAGATAAACGAAGAAGAATAAAAATTATCTTAATAATTTTTACACAGGATATATTGACGTCTTTTATGAAAGCGAATATTCCTGGAGAAAATATTTAACTGTGTTACATTCTCTATTTCCCGAAGGCAAAGATGCAGGTTTGTTTATTGATTTTCCTAATTGAATATATAATAGTAAAGGTGCAATTAGTCGACTGTTTAGCCCATAAAAAAGCAATGCCAAATGCATTGTTGCCAACAAATAATGTTATTTTATGTTATATTCCCATCAATTATTCAAGAAGATATTCATTCGCTAATTTATCCTATGTAAGTTTGGCATACGATAAAAATTAATATTATATATTTAATATGTGCTTACGCCATATGCAGTATACTAAATGTCCTAGAACAGATGATAGAAAAAAAAACAGAATTGAAAATATTTCAAGGATGCATTTTATTCGACTATTATATTATATGAAGACATTAAAGTTGAACGATTATATTAGTCTATTTTTTTTGTGTGTGTGTTAATGGATATATCATTAAGGTTACATTTCATATTGTGGTCGTTTCCCGTAAATAAGATTCGAAAATATCCATGGAATTATTCTTTCCTGAGCCTCTGGTCGCATATACTTTCATGTTTGCAACGTCTATCCCAGCAAAAACTGCAAACGAGACATTGACTACAAGCCCTTTTTTTCGTCTGATAACATCAAATGCAGTAGGAAGTAGACTTAACACACGCATCGCTGTCGTCACTAACGAAACGCATTCTCCATTACCGAACATTGCTCACATCTGTTAATTAGCCTTCGTAAACTGTCATTCTGCTTATGTATATATGAAGATGTACATTATTTCCCGATGGAGGAAAACAATGAAAGGCATTTCATGCATATGCACTTTGACGATAGCCTCAATTTTTACGTTTATGAACAAATGGATATCGACATATAATTTGTAGTCTTCCATATTTTAAATGTTAATGTACATATATTTCATACAGTGGTCGTTTCCCGTACGCAGTATTAGGAAATACATATAAGCTGTTTTCTATACGATTGACAATTTTTGCATGTTTCTACTTGTTCGGCAGCTTGGACTTTTGCTTTTGTATGCAGTGTGTTTTCAGGATGGGGGCGTTCACCCTCGCCGATGTATTCGATATTATACTGATGTATACAATGCAAATCGTCAATGAAATGTATGAAAATAGTGGGTCAACACGACCTCCTTCTTATTATGCAAGCTCTATCGAGTGGAACACACGAACTCTTTATACTCCTCTGCATGTAAGATATTTGGGCAATATATATCTCTTTCCCTCCGTGCATATCTATCTATCTATCTATCTATCTATCTATCTATCTATCTATATATATATATATCTATCTATATATATATATATATATATATATATATATATATATATATATATATGAAGTATGAGGAGTACAAAAATATAGGTACGGGTATATATACCTGCACGTACGTATAAATAAATTTCTTAATTAGGTGTTATAATTGCAGTGCTCAGGGTTATGAAACAGAGCTATAAATATAGTGAATATACATAATATACAACATCGATAGCAGACTCGGAGGTTCATGCAGTTCAATTGCAAAAATGTTCTAAAAACACATGCAGACACACACACGAATATATATTTTTCACACACACACACACACACATATATATATATATATATATATATATATATATATATATATATATATATATATATATATATATATATATATCTTGGCCTACTATGCCTCAGCTTATTTATTTGAAGTATGAGATCTAACTATTTATTTCCTTCAGAATTACAATATTGTTTTATATTTATTTTAAAGTAATGTATAGAATTTCCGAACAAAATATACGAAATTAATATTGGAAATTCACGATAATATTTGCGAAATTAATAAACAAAGAAATATACGTCTTCTAACCTGTGACGTCTTTTCATATTTTTAATGAAAACTTAATTTAATATGAATATCTATGAATGTTGTTTATTCTGAAAACTAAATAAATTATTGAATAGCTTTATTTATTATTCTATAGTCTATATTTAATTTTTAATAGAATAAACATTGGGAATTAAATTTAACTCTAATTCTCATAACGTAATGTTTGTTTTTCTTTTACTTGATTAAAATAAGTAATTAATTAATACAATTTTTAAAGTTAAAAGTTATCTCCCAAAAATTAATGTCTAAATTCTTGGTAAAATTAAATATTATTCCGAGGATTTTTTTCGGAGATTATGTTTGAGACAGGGAATTTACATAAAACTGGCATATAAAACTATATATATATAGGTAACTAAACACGTCTCGGAAAAACTTTGTTTTTTTGAACTGTAATGGTCAAATCAATCTCGATGGAAAAAATGTTTTAAAAAAAGAAAGAGCTATGAACATGAACGTCTGTCGAAAATAAACGTACAGCATATAGGTACAAAGCCCAAAACAAAGAGAAAAAAAAACAATACGAGTAATCAACTAACTTAAAAGTGCTCAATACAAAAGTAGAGCAGACTTAGTCAAACCTAGAGGGCCAGACAAAGCTAGCAGGGTTTCAACTAAGCGGATCTTCACGGGAAGCTGGCCAGCTTTCCCTGACGCTCCGCTTAGGTAAAACCGTGGTATGTTTGTCTGGCTCTCTAGGTATGTTTATCTATATATATATATATATATATATATATATATATATATATATATATATATATATATATATATATATATATGACCTAGTATCAAATATAGATCACATATGGGTAAAAAAAAACTCTTAGAAACCTTTATTAATGTTTAATTTTTCACTTTTATTAAAGCATTATCAGAAAATGATCTATAAACGATATATCTAAAAACAAAACTTTACCCAGGAAGTATAAAATGATGTACAAAAATATATGAACAATAAACCATAAAATTATCTTAAATATTTAGATTTGGATATTAAATAAAACATAGAGTTTGATATGTTGCTAAAAACAAAATTCACCAACCAACCAGCTAGTCAACTTTTACATTACTTTCGTCAGGTTTTTCTTTTCATGCAACAGTTGCTAAGAAATCCGAGGTCACTGCATATAATATATACAGTACAATTCACATTTCTCAAGGAAAAATATACAACTCAAAATTAACTAGCCGAATAATTCCTTTTAAATGCCAGCGATTTTTTAAGTGTCAAAAATTTAAAATATCTAGATGTTAGAGAGTAACTCAAATATTAAAAGATAGATTTTGAATATTAATAACGATAGATATTTTCAGAATTTGGAACTTTAGAGCTAATTCTAAATGTATATTTTGAATTCTCAACATTGACAAACAATATATCGTCATGTTAAATATTTTCTCATTAAAAACATTTTTAAATTATTCTTCACTTAGACAATAAAACTCATTTTTGATTGTGTTATCTTAAAGAAAACGGTATAGTGCGCCTTGCGTGAAATCCGTTTTCATTTGAGGAAAATCAAATTACCGAACGGAACTAATGATTAGTGAGAAGATACCAATCGAATTATTCATTTCAATTAGGGATGAAATAGTATTTTTTTAATATTTTCTCAGCAATTATAACTGTTAAATTATTAATGTAATTTCGTTGGAACTAACCGCAGCAATCAGCTAAAGCGAACATATTTAAAAATATTGGATGCTCACAGCAGAATGATCATGACTGATAAATTGTTCATACGACAAAATACAATATACATACATACATATATATATATATATATATATATATATATATATATATATATATATATATAATGCTCAAGCATTAATATTCCATGGTTATAATTTATTAGATTTGAATCGTAATTACGATCCAATTCATCAGACCTACAAATATATATATATATATATATATATATATATATATATATATATATATATATATATTGACCACTAATATTATCTATCTATCTATCTATCTATCTATCTATCTATCTATCTATATATATATATATATATATATATATATATATATATATATATATATGGAGAGAGATACTTGTATATTCAGAAACAATCACATTTTTACCGGTTCCTTTAGATTCAACTGAAAAAATGCTGATAAAGATACATTTTAATCAATTATTCTTTTCTTCGTCAAATGCTTAATCGCAGTACTTGATCAATCGTCTTTAATGAAGCATATATATATATATATATATATATATATATATATTGATAGTAATATTCGCTTGGAGAAACCTTGGATATCATAATTTTAGATATGGCAAAACAAATAAAATTGGAAGAATAAAAAAAAACTAATAATTCAGCATAAAACAGAGGTGTCGGATTTTGGGTGTTAAACAAACACAATATAACTGCGCATGCGTCTACAAAACAGGTATTCTAATCGCTGTAGCAGATTTGGGTGATTGGAGAACAAATAACTGGTTAATAAATACGCACACACATAGAGAAATAAACACACGTGTACACTCACACGCACACGCCGACACACATACAAATGCTACGTCAATGGACATTTTCTGTTTTCTTGACCTTTCCAGTCATCCTTATTTTCAATTCTCTCTTTCCCGCCCTTTAACGTCCTACAAACTAGTGACATTAACACCTTTCTTGGGGCGAAATGAAAAAAAAAATATTACAAAACGATAGACATTTTGTGTCTTGTTTGAGAAGGATTGTTCGTAACATGTAAAAGTCGATCATTAAAATTAATCGACACAAAACATCTGTAGTTTTTGTCTTTGCCTAAAACTATATTTGATGCCTACACACGCATACTCACACAGACACACATACACACACATACACACACACATGAATAAAGGCGCTTTTTATGTCGTTTTGATCCATGACTCGAAATTCGTCAGGTCGGAGCTCCAAAAAATACATTGAATAATGATTGACGGGAGTCAGTTACAAAAATTACGTGTTGTGTTTTCGATTTCTGGGATCTAGCTCTCTGGGATATGTCTTTTATTAGTTAAAAATGAAAACATGAGCATAAACATGAAAACTTCCCTTCCTCAGCAAAAACTACTCTGACTTTGAGAGCAATATTGGAATCAAACTCTACATTTGTATGTAATCATTTATTTATTGACAAATGCAAAATTTATTAACCCTTGACGATCAGCGGCTTGCATAGTTTGAAACGAAGCCAATTACGAATCTTTGTTTTTAAAGACAATTCGTCGTTCTGAAATGCACTTACTGTTGCTCAAAAGTCATAAAAACTGCTCATCCAGAAATGTGTGTGTGCTGTTATAGAGACAACCTTTGCAAAATGAAATATGGTCACATTATCTGTATTGTCTCGTCTGGATAAGATAAACAATACTTGCAAATATTTTGCCAAGTGTTTTGATAATGGGTGGCTCTATCATTCTACAGTCTATTGCAAGAATTAGTAAATGAATTACAATGAAAAGAGAAAACATTGTTATTATGATTCGTGGCAGGGTCCCCTCTCCCTATTCACTGACCATGTCCCCTATCGGATAACACATTTTTACACATTTTAGATATTAGATACATATACGCTACAATAACTATAACCCAATGCCTTTTTGATCAGAATTAAGTTCGTGATAGAATATAATTCATGTCTATAATGATGATGTTTCTAGTACTTGATTAATTTCTTACAGAATTGAATTATACCGTTCTTTTTTTTCTGTTTTTCAGAATTACCATTTAGTTTGTTCCAAATTGACATTCCTTAATTCTACTCGAAGCGAATAACAGCTTAACCCTAAAATAATGTAGGATTATTTCGTTTTATTATTGCTGTTTTTTGTTATTTGTTTTGTTTTGCTTTTTTGCTTTCTTGCATATATAAATTACAGGAAATTTATGAAAAACATAGCTTCAAGTATGTTTGGGCCGAAAGTATTTGCTATTTTATTAATAAATTTCCATCCTTATTATATTTAGATTAATCGAAGGGAAAATGTTGCGTATAATCCAGTGTAGTATTGCTAAATAGAGATCGCCCTGAGTTGTTATGAACATAAATAAATTCGTTTTAGATATTTTTTATAAAATTTCCAAGCGGAAATCGAAATTGTAAAATATAGAAATTCAAGAGAGGAAAATTTTATTAAATATTTTAATTTGCTGGAAAATAAGCATTGCGGCTCTGAATGTTTAACGTTGAAACATGAGAGCTTTTTCTCAAGAAGAATACGTTTCTTGAATCCAGATAGACTCCAGAATTTTAAATGCATTCTTGAAGGCATTCAAGGTGATATGAAAAAGTTATTGCAGCATAATTTTTGCAGAGTCTTCATTTCGAATTATTCTGATATAATCAACGCTTTTTTTTAAAATATCGATAAACGGTTAAAATATAATTTTACAGTTAAATATTGTTATTTATATTACGTTTTAAAGTTGTATTTATAAAATAAAACATAACCAGAACCTTGTTTCTTTTAATGTACTTTCAGGTCGTGGGTGATCAAGGCTCTTCACATCTTCCTGTCATTGTCTTTCGAGGTTTTATTTTCACTCATTTATATTTGCTATTGTCCTATAAGTGTTATATTCAGCAATTCTTCTTTCCCCGTTATGTGTTCTATAATTTCCAGCTCCCCCACCCCCTGAGCTGGTTGCAATAGAAGCTATCTTTTAGTTTCTATTCTCAGTGATATTTCCTCGTTAATCTCATGTTTCTTCCCTGGTGTCGTCATCATCCGTCAGGACAACCGCATTTCTGTTGCTCCTTCGTTTGTGATCCTGATTTTTTTTATTTTATTTTGCTACTTATCAAACTTTTACAGATTATTTAAAACCGGAGTATTTTTGGATTGTAATAATCTTTTTTGACTAATAATTATTTTCTGATAGCAGAGGCATTTATGCCTATGTGAACATAACGAACCCGATCGTCATTTCAATTGTTCCTTCGTCTGTGATTATGATTTTTTTTTTTTTGTAATTTACTGCTTAGAAACCTTTTTTTATTTATAACCGAGTATTTTTTGATTGTAATAATCTTTTTTGACTAATAATTATTTTCTGATAGCAGAGGCATTTATGCCTATGTGAACATAACGAACCCGATCGTCATTTCAATTGTTCCTTCGTCTGTGATTATGATTTTTTTTTTGTAATTTACTGCCCTTTTGCTGGTTATTTATAACCGGAGTATTTTTGATTGTAATAATCTTTTTTGACTAATAATTATTTTCTGATAGCAGAGGCATTTATGCCTATGTGAACATAACGAACCCGATCGTCATTTCAATTGTTCCTTCGTCTGTGATTATGATTTTTTTTTTGTAATTTACTGCTTAGAAACCTTTTGCTTTATTTAAACCTATTTTGGATTGTTTAATAATTATTTTCTGATAGCAGAGGCATTTATGCCTATGTGAACATAACGAACCCGATCGTCATTTTTGGTCTGTGATTGATTTTTTTTTTTGTAATACTGCTTAGAAACCTTTTTGATTTATAACCGGAGTAATAATAATCTTTTTTGACTAATAATTATTTTCTGATTTTATGCCTATGTGAACATAACGAACCCGATCGTCATTTCAATTGTTCCTTCGTCTGTGATTATGATTTTTTTTTTGTAATTTACTGCTTAGAAACCTTTTGCTGGTTATTTATAACCGGAGTATTTTTGGATTGTAATAATCTTTTTTGACTAATAATTATTTTCTGATAGCAGAGGCATTTATGCCTATGTGAACATAACGAACCCGATCGTCATTTCAATTGTTCCTTCGTCTGTGATTATGATTTTTTTTTTGTAATTTACTGCTTAGAAACCTTTTGCTGGTTATTTATAACCGGAGTATTTTTGGATTGTAATAATCTTTTTTGACTAATAATGATTATTTGATAGCAGAGTTGGATCCGTAGCTTTCCTACATGAATTCGAAAACATCTCCTCGATTTCTTATTCCAAGTTATTATTCATTTTACCATCCATACAGCCAAGCTTACCGCACCAGGGATTCCCAAGATGTCACCCATCTAAGTCCTCACTAGATTCAACGATGTTTATCTCCGATGACCGAACGGGAACCGTTACTTCAACGTGATATGGCAGCAACACATTTCGTCTGCGAAAAATAAATTATCAAGCATTAACTACCATACTGGAGACATATTATGGACAATCTTCAGCGCTATTTCCTTTGTTTTTAAGGATTTCATTCTTTCATCTCTTCACAGTTTCTTCGGTATTTGAAATGCATATACGGTGGAACCACGATTCACGAATTTAATTCGTCCCTGAAGCCCGTTCGTAACCTTAAATTTTCGTAAACCGAAACTAATATTCCAATAGGAATCAATGTAAAATTGATTAATCCGTTCCTGGTCATAAGATAATAGTTTATTTAAACTTTAACAACAATAATTTGTGCACAAGTTTATACACAAATCTGAGGAAAATCATATAATACATAAAACTAATGAAAATCATTAAATCAAAAAACAAAAACAAAAAAAACAACAATACTAAACAGATAAAATATAGAAGAAGACCTCAATTTTACCGTACCTTCTGCACGTAGAGGAATTGATGGCATAAGTAGAAGGAGAAAGAAAGAGATGTTTTTGTTTGAAAAGTGGGAGGAAAGACATGATTGTCACTTTATTTATAAGAATAGTATAGATCGTTAATTTTGTCATATGAAACTGAGTAGGAAGAGTCAAACAGACAACAATTGTTTTTTCTCTTAAATGTTACTTTTCTTTTATTAGTATCACTGCTCGCTTTCTTTGGAGCCGTGACTGAGGACTAATGAAGAGAAAAAAGGCAAAGTAGAATGAAATTAGAAAAGAAATGCACAGCACAACAAACGAATGTATACAACACGGCGTTCGACTAAGAAATGATTCAGTTCGGGTTAACTCGGTTCGATTGGGTTCGTTAATGTTGTTCGAGATCCGAAATTTTGTTTGCTAACCGAGGCATTTTCACTTCGAATATTCTGTTCGAAAACCGATTTGTTCGATATGTGAGACTTTCTTTCACTGTATAACTTTTTCTCTGAATTTTCGAGACAATTATCCCACCATCTGTTCCTACATTATACATTGATATAACTTTCTTGCATCATGGGGTATTACTTTTAATGACAAAGCTGTCTTCTTACAGTTTATAGTGAGTTCTTTCTCCTTACATTAGACTCTTACATCGTATACGAATTTACTTCCCCAGCCTCCTCATATTTTTATATTCTTATCTTACATTGTTAAGATTATTCAAAGCAAAGTTAAATCGTGATCGATCTTCTAGTTCTCTGGAGATTTTCTCGATGTTTAAAGTTTAAATAAATATCAATATTTATATCTCACCGTCAGTGTATATTTTCACGTCTATAAGCTAACAATTATTGTATTAACGGCAACCATAACATTATTAGGTCCAAAAAGCTTGCCGTACGGAGGTGTATTTCGACAATTGTTAGTGTATCTACATAATGCTTCGTATATGTGAACGCCATGATCAAGCGGGAAAATATACATTTCACTAGTGCAGTAACATTTGAGGCAAAGTATGACGTAGAAAAATAAAGGCCTATATGTATTGAGAATTATGCTTTTCTTAAACTAAGAAAAGTATTAAGCGGACATAGTAGACAAGTGTGCTTATATAAACACACACACAACATTAGTTGAGCTGCTATATAATATCTATTATGTAGTGTGCCAGATTGAAGTAAATGGGCTTGCATTTATATCAGGTCGAAACAACATGTTTTGTCAGATCCGCGAAGTTGAACATAGTCGAGCCTTGTCAGCACCTAGATAGGTGATCATTTGTGAATACCAGGTGCTGCAAGGTTGGAGGTGCCATGTACGCGTGGGAGAACTGTGTCCAAGTTACAGTCAAGCCAATTCTTCTGGCAGATCATGAACCAAAAAGAGACATTATCGTCCAAGCGTTTCACATCTGTCTTTACGAACATTCATTGGACCAGTGCGTCAATGTATCTGCCCATTCCACTCCATCATTTCGGGTATGCATATGTCGAAAATTTTAACGTGTTTGAGTGAATAGATAACAGAACGAACGCAAGGGCGTGATGAATTGGGATGAGGTACATTGAGGAACAATGCCGCGGACTATAACACGGTGAAACACCCGTTCCTTTACGATCATTGAAGTTAAGCAACGTCGAGCCTGGTCAGTACTTAGATCGTTGAAGGCTTGTGAATTCCAGGCGCTCTAAGTTTGAATGTGTGTGTGGTGCAATAGATAATGGCTCAGAATTGCTAATCGAAGAGCCGAGTTCAAATCCCTGTAAGGTTTGTTATATTCACTTACACGTAAATACCCTTGGGAAACATATGATTTCCCTTCGTCCCTTCCAAGCTATAGACTAATTGGTAAGTCTTGTATCACTAAACCATTATTAATTCCAGAATGAGATCCTTACAACTTGAAAATATTAGATAAGTCGTAGAAAACAAACCAATCAATTATTTTAGGAACAAAATTCAGGACGTCGTAGACAGCTATTTTCACCAACGTTATAAAAGAACTCATTTTTCCTCGTTTGATTCATTTTATCTACCTGTCCCACTAAGCGACGTTATGCAAATATTGCTAAGTGGACATATAACACGCGCTAATTCACGAGGCAGATGACACGCGAAAAACGAAAAGTACGTACTTGATGAAAATGTCTGAATTAAAGATTTAGCGACGCCCAATCCCATCAATTCCACGAGGATAATCTAATTAATCTCTTCGTCTGAGTTACTGGTCAGACGCACTATGACATTTTACAGACTGGACAGTCCAATTGGAGGATTGATGCAATCTAATTTCTCCCTTTCACTTTTTATCTAATGCTCTACTCAACCACGCTAATAGGTAGGCAATGTAAACTTTAAAAGCCAGAGTCAGTTTAATTTTATAACATCATATTCATCATATTTCTTCTACCGTTCCAGCACTCTGATATTTGATGGACAACACACGTAGAGGCATTTTATATAATGATTTCTCTCTGAATTTCTGGGATGAGGTTTTATCATTATTTACTCCATTTATATTCGGACAATTGTCCTCATCTTTGTTGTTATTATCGCAAATATCAGACTTCGTCGGTTATATATTGATCTGGGTAAACTACTTATATAATCTATATGGGTAAACTGTTCTCATTCCACTACCCATGTTTAAGTATAACCGCACTAGTTCTTATTTTACTTCTGCTTAGTTATTGTTCGCCCGATTTCAAGTAAACACTGGGCGTTCAAGGGATTGAACTCCCACTGTTTCACCAAATTCGCGAACCAACGCATTAACCCACTACGCCATTGTGCCGTAGGTTATCCAGATCAATATAAATCTGACGAAGGACGGGAGGCACAGCGGCCGAAAAGTTGAGATAACAACAAAAAAAAAGGAGAGCAATAGGAGGAATATCAAGCGTGCAAATATTGAATAATGTTGTTCACCCATGACTTTGGTAAGAAAATATTGCCATGTTGTTCTAACCTTACTACGTGTATTATCAAATTTAGCTAAATACACGTTAGATTATTTACTCTATTTATATCGTTCAGTCTGCTGTACTCATTTTTATTGCTATATTAATGGCGTTTCAGCCTTTGTACGCTTCAGCCTTCTTCACATAATATTTGTTGGAATTACGAACCAATTCGATTCGAAATTCCAACAAATATTCCATGAAGGTTACCGGAGTGTACAACAGCCGAAATGTCGTCAATATGGCAAAAAGATGAGGACAATAGTTCGAACATTGTAAATAGTGTAGTTGCAATACCTCATCTCAGAAATATAGACGGATGATTCCGCATTATATTTTTTCAAAAAATTGGTTCGTGTCGAACTTCTTTTAAAATATACAATGTTATTATGTACAACAGCATTTGAAACGTTCTGATGATGCATTGGAAATTAGTGATTAATGTTGACTAGTATACTTGTCAGCGTTGCATCTGTATTTCATTTTCGCAGATTCAATAACGTCATCCTACATGAAGAAAAAAAAGAACAATAATAAAAATGAACAACGGTCAAATAATAATACTAACTGATAAGTTTTAATATAATAATACTATTGCAACAGTTTTCTTGATTACTATTCTATTGCTCTCACTCTTAAGTAACGTTTCTGCTTTCTAATTCTCTCCCACCCAGTAAGTCCTTCTGTCTTAGTGGCTACACTACCTTACCATGGGTGAATTCAATTTTAAAATAATCTAATACTACTATCGTAGTGCAAAAATAAAGACAAAACTCTACCAGTTGGAGAAGAAAATTAATTATACAATTAAGCTACAAAATTACTTATATATTTCCGCTATTTGTTGATGGTACTGTAAATTATTTATTATGTATGAAGCGCATTGTAACTTTATATATTTGTCAGTTTTGCAGCCTGATATTCCATAATTAATAAGGAGAATTTCTTTTGTCAGTATGCAAATATGGTTTTGTGTTTTCACACCACTAGAACATCTGCTTAGAAAGTAGGGTTTATCAGAATTGTAGTATAGGTTTTATAACATAAACAGGTTTAAAATAAAAGGTATTTATTCAATGCAACAATGAAGACAATTGTATCAATAAAATCTTACATTTTAGAATTGGTCAAGCATCAATCGGCCTATTAGAAATGACAATGTACAAGAGGTTAAGCATCTCACATCTCATTTCTTTCAGACTAGCATTATGTATTTCGTTTCACATAGTCAACTGCTGATGTGCTAACAGTTATTGCTGAAAGAGTCTGCCAAGATTTAGATGAAAGTGCTGAAGATCGGACTGTTACTTTGTGCATCTCAAAAGCGTTTGATATTGTTTGACTGGCTGGTCTGTTTGACAAATTAAAAAGTTATGGTATCTCTGGACGAATTTTTGATCAGATTCAATCTTTTTCATCAAGTCGTGAAATGAAAAAATTATCTTGAACGGTCACTATTCTAAATCTTTTTTCACCAATATGTGCGTCTTTAGAGGCACTATACTTTCACCTCAGTTATTCCTTCTGTTCAACTTTTCGATCCCTAATTTTCAACTGGTTATCTATGCTGATGACGCCAATATTGATTAACCTCTTAAATGAAAATCTGATAGGTTGAATATGATCAGACTGACAACTAAAAGATGTAAAATATGGTGTTAAATGGGGCAGAAATGGCATGTTAATGTTACTACCTACAAAGCGAAACTGCTTTCTTTAATCGTCTTCGAGAACATCTTGCCTTCCATTAGCTTGGCGGATGTTAATCTCCATAACAGCAATACATTGCATCCTCTCAGCTGATATGTGGAATGATAATATTACTCAAATGTTATGACTGCGCTAGGAAAATTGGTTTACTGTGATGTACTAGACAGGTTTTCTCGACATAATCTATCTTACACATTTAGAAGTCGATCATTTGTCAATTCTTTAAATATTACTACCACATCTAGTCTTGTTTTTTTTCTAAATATTTAGAGATTATTGATAAAATCCAGGAAAGTAACTGCAATCTTATCAATCCAGACCTGGCATCTCGGCTTCAATCCCTTTACCACCACTGTAATGTAGTTACTCTTTGCCATATCTATAACTATTTTAATGGTAATTCTTCTGATGAGATTTCCTCTTTTGTACCTCGACGTTACAAATTTAAGCGCAATACTAGATTGGCAGGAAGGTCTCATAACTTTATATTTGAAATGGTCAGATTTAACCGTAAGTTCTATGTTAAATTTTTCTTCTCTCGCATTTTTCGCTTGTGGAATTTCCTTCTGGTTTAGTCCTTCCCTGTTACCAGAGATTAAACATATCAGTGCAAAATCAATCGTTATCTTCTGTCTTCTTCATGTTCGTTTAATGTTATCGGTTCATAATAAAGCTTTCAATTTTCACATAACTCATTCCAATTCAGTCGTCTCCTGCGTCCTAATGGCTTTTAAGTCTTGCATAGAGTGAAATGTTGAGATAACAATATTACTCAGTGAGAATACTTAATAAATGCAAAGGAAATATAGATTCAATATTTCCGGTAAATTCTGACCAATGGAGGAATGATGTCTATAGAGCTAGATGAGTACCTAAAGTACAAAGGATTCTGTTTTAATTTTCACTCGACGGTTCTTCGCTTTTCTCTTGTTTGCACTGCTTAGTAACTTTTAAAGGAAGATTATTTCTGAGGCACTATAAAATGAAACAGAAATTCAGTTGAAAGTAATAATAATGATAATGTAAGAATTTGAAGAATTTCAGTTAGAAAGATTTACGTTTCAAATATCATGACAATTCTGTTTTTGTGTTACAGTTCTAATGACAAAGTTCTTTAAGAGTCTCCTTTAAACATTATACTTGTGCGAACGACATTCAAATGTCAATATAATCCATTCCTAGTATTTATTATAAATATTGATTGAAATTGCCTTTTGCACATATTGTATATATTATTTAACTCTGTAGAGTACATGACCACAGACTAGGCAAGGTACGTTTCTGTGGTTTAAAAAGCCAGTAGTTGTTTTATACGGGTTAGAATTTCTTACACAAAGCTCCATTGATATGATTTAAGAGTTGTTATTCAGTAATTGTTGACAAAAAATATAGAGTCCCATTCGAGAATCTGTTGTCGTGAAAATATATATTCATACGATTTCATGTGTATTTCTACGAAACTCGCCGTTTGAATTTGAACTCCGCATGTCGATATCACATTTCCTATCAATATCAATATGACATTTGCACATTCAAATATAGTGCACATATTGTGTGTTAAGTCATTCATGAAAAAAAAAGAAAAAAAAACGACATATTATCCAGGAAGTTTTCATGTAAAAAATGTTCTTTAAAATAATGTTTTAAAGAAAGGGAATTTATCTTGTCAAACGTTAAAACGATAAGAAATAAATCAATCTTTGAATGAATAAAGATAACCTCCATTTTTACTTAGCGTGTAATTTTATTGCTGCGAATTTTATTTAAACATTTTGAAAATAATATTTGTTTCTTTTTTTGCTCTGCGAAAATGGATCCGTTTAAATTAAGGTGCAAAATCTATAGAAAATATGAATATGTGCTATTTGCAGAAAAAAAAACACATCTTATTGGTATACTACTACAGTCTCTCAAAATGCAATCCCGATTATTTTATTTACCTGAAACAGATTGAATAGTAAAGCACAATATACCTCTGAAAAAAGAACACGGATCTCAGAAGATTCATTGTCCAGTACTCAAAATAGCTTCCTTCCTTTTCAGTCACAGTGCATCGCTATCGATTTAGGGCACGATTTATTAGGAGTAGACGCAACTCTGTGCTGGAAGTCCCTTTCACCTAATCCTCATTCGAGAACCTCTAAGCGTTATTCATGATGTCTATCTTCGGGGGCAATCATCCTTTGCTCTTTTTGGTAGACAGAATTTTGTAAACCGACATTGGATACACCATGAGTGATCAAACATTACAATATCTCCCCTAAAAGCTTCCAAAGGCTATACACTGATTATTCTTCATTCAGCTCTAATAAGCGCACCAGTCCATTTAGTCTTATCCTCACTGATAGCGACAGCAGGCCTGTCACTACGTGACCTGTCATTGATGTCTGTTTCTACACTATCCCTATGTTTTCGATTATATCTACTAATTATTTCACTCTGCTCAATTGAACCTTCCGTAAACAGTTAAGAGCTTCATATGAATATTTGCAGCTCTTTGTAATTAACAAATACAATTAAGTTATTCAAAAATATATGACAAGCAAATAAAAAAGAAACGAGAATGAATGTATAGGCAATTAATATTACAGTTGCTATAAATGTGAATTTTATATGAAGTTGTTGCGCAGTTATCATTGAATGTATTTTGTTTAAATTTAAATTCATTGAAAGGGGAAATTCAAACAAATGATTGTTAATATGTACATAATAAAGATATAATTAAATGTCATTCATATGATACCACTATGAAAACCTGTTGCCTAAAAACTATATTTCATTTCTCTAATATTGCAATATGCTAACTCTCACATAAGTATAGTATTTAGTATTTAGTATTTATTTAGTATTTATTAATTAGTTTTGTGAGCTTTTTTTCAACTGAAATATTTTCCAGACATCGCCGGGCAATGGTCCGATATTTCCTGGGATTTGCTTTTTCGCCCTGATTTCTTTAATCTTGAACTGCATAGATTAACAGATCAGACTTTGTAAATACGGTAGATATTTTCATTTTTGTAGTACTTATATTCTTCATAGAGATTAAGGAAACTTGTGGAAATATTTACGGCAATGTTTGATACATTCATATAAACAATGGAATGAATTCTAACGTTTTTTTCTGTTATTTTCTTTTCTAAAATCTTCTGTAACATGATTGAAACATCTCAAACTATGTTTACAAATTTTCTTTTAAAAAAAATTCCAACCATCCAACATTCAGCTTTAGGTGAACCTTCGTTGTATTGATTGATTCTGGCAATTGTTCAGTAATAATCTCACCACGTGTCACAACTCGGCGATTTGCATAACTTGAGGGGTTCTATAATTCACTTGCTTTCAGTTATTAATAAATCTTATCTTTTCAATATATGTGACAAGAATTTTGTGCGAGACGCTAACTGAATACAGATAAACAATCACAATCCTAGCCCAGTAAATCTAATCAAGCAAAGCATCTAAATTAAAAAACGAATTGTCTTATGAACTAAATATAGAAAGAAAAAAGAATCAGAAATAAATTCACCGGAAATGTTCAGATTTACAGCAACATGTTCATTGATTGTTGTTCAGTTAATATACATAGATGATGACTCATGTTCATCGGTTAAAAATATTTCTTTCAGTTTGCTTTTTTCATTTTTTAATTCGTTCTAGAAAATGTAGAGTAGGCATAGATAAAACTGATAAAGATCGAAAACGGTTTTAAAAATATGTGTATGTTATCTTTGACTTAAAGCACATTCAATCGTGGAGATATTCTCGAATGCCACATCTGCTTAGTTTCGTATCCGAAAGATACCAATCGTTCTGTAAAAATTGCTTTGTTTACATTTCGATTACGGAACTCATATGACAGGGCTTATGTGTATATATATATATATATATATATATATATATATATATATATATATATATATAAAAGAACAGTAAGATATATAATCCGGTGTTTTTATAGATATTTTATTTTTACAAAATAGTGCTCAATGTAAATTTACAGAGCATTAATATTAATTAATTGATTTAAAATATGGTTTTCCCACTACACAGTTCTAAGCATGTTTCAAAAATGGAAGCTAAATGTTTAGAATTTAATTTTGTAATTAAAGTAAAGACATTAGTCCCATTACATTCCAAAGCGAATTTTGGAGTAACTTATTTTTAAAATTACTGGGTTTTAAAGACACGGTAAAAATCATAATTTACAATTTCCAAGGATACAAAGAAATCCATTCATCCAGACAAGGGGCGGTTGCGTGTCATTTTATTAACTTTTATTGTATCAGTTATTAGTTACGTTTGAAAAAGGGGTTATGTGTAAGTAAAGGTGGGGATGTATTTTTCAACGAATTCTAACATCCGTTAAATGCATGTCGTCTGGATTTTGATTTTTATTATTAAATTTATTGTTAACGGCATAAATTCTTACGGCAATTTTTCTATTCGAATACTTAAGGATTTTGTGGGGATGTTTAGGTTGGAATACGTTTTACTTAAAATATTTTCACTTTTAATTTTTAAATATTTTCACTTTTAATTTTTAATAGACTATATTCCTTTTTAAAACAAGTAATTGTATTAGAATTGCTTACAGTATGTAAAATTATTTTTACATATCAAGTATAAGTATATATATTACCAGGTCACATTTTTTCAAACAATTTTATATTTAAATAATGACGGTAAAAAAATATCTAATTTATTTCTCTGATTTAGTACGAATTTATTTTTATAAACTTAGCAATATATAGTTTCTCATGTATGTACAAAGGACATGGGTCATTTAATGGCCTATATATTCTAGCTTTTCATATTAATTTCATTTTGCTGTAGGTGTTTTACCGGATACTTTTAAGTGCTTGTAGTACTTTGATAGAGGTGTTTAAGTTAGAATACGTTTTATTTAACTAAAATTTTAAAAGATGTTTAGATTAGAATTCGTTTTATTTAACTACAATTTCCAAAACCAATTTTAAAATATTTTCACTGTTAATTTTAATAGATTATTTTTATATGTAAAAGAAGTAAATGTAATAGAATTTCTTACAGTGTATAAAATTATTTTTTTGCTACAAATATACGTATGTAAATTACAAGGTCGCACTTTTTGATTCTATTTTTAAATATTATTGAAGGAAAATTTTTGACAATGACGGCACAAAATAGCTATTTCATTTCTTTGATTCAGTAATTTTTTATTTTTTATAAATTTACTAATATATAGGTTCTCATGCATACACAAAGGACATGGGTCATTTAATGACCGACATATTCCAGTTTTTCTAATTAACTTCCATTTTACTCTAGGTGTTTTATTGGATTCTTTTAGCTGCCAGACGTACAGAGAGAGATGTTTGATTTTTATATTTATTTATCCTAAATGAATCTTGATGTTAGTTGAACCGTTTTTTTTAACTCATGGCTTCTGCAACCTACACACACACACACACACACACACACACACATATATATATATATATATATATATATATATATATATATATATATATATATATATATATATATATATTCAGGATTTTCAAACGAAGAAATATTTCATTAGTATACTAATGATTCCGTGCAACATTTATTTTGTCGAGGACAATTATGAGGGTTTCTACAGTTACATAATCATTGTTTATCATCATCAGTTTTTATTTTTATTTTTCCATTGTCGAAATTTCATTGGTTTTGGTATAAGTGTTTAATTAAGATATTAGAATTGTGTTTCTTAATTATTTCTACTAAGTTTTCAGTACATCTGTAACTTAATTTTAGTCTATTTTTATTGAAAATTGTACTTAGTTTACTTTCACAAGGAAAATGCTTGTCTATTAATGCGAGGAATTTTTGTCCTAATTTCTTCTGTACCATTTGGTTGTATGGGGGTGTATACCAAAGTATTTTTCTACTTCTGTTTTTTCTATGCTTTCCATTTTCATTTTTAATATAAGTTAGTTTGGGGTTTTCTAGCCGCTATATTTTAGAGCTTTATTGTAGAAATTAATATGTTCATCGAGAATCTTGTCATTTGCTGAATTTGTACTTATTCTTTTTCAGATAGATAAATGTATATGCTTAATTACAGATGCGGGTGATTTGATTTAGGGTGTATGTATAAAGGATTGGTATTGGTTTTTTTCATAAGGTGTGTAAGTATTTTTCATTTAAATCTAGTATTATATCAAAGAAGTTAATTTATTTTAATTTAGTGCTAACCGTAATTTTTAAGCCCATGATTTTAAATTCTTTATATAATATCGTTCTATTATTATCTATTTTGAAGTCAGTAGAGTTTATAATAACCATAAGACCATCGTCTCTGTACAAAGCAATGTCACTTAAATTAATAACCCGGTGCGCTGTAAGGTTGTATAATATAAATAGACCTATCTGATCAGAAGACTCAGCTGAGTCTAGTGATCCCATTGTGATGTCAAAGTGGGCATAAACTTAAACCTTTTCAAACGTAACTAATAACTGATAAAACAAAAGTTAATAAAATGAATACGCAACCACCCCATATCTAGATGAATGGATTTCTTTGTATCCTTGGAAAGTGTAAATGATGAATTTTCCGTGACTTTAAAAGCCAGGAAATATAATAAGTTATTCCTAAATTCGCTTGAGGATTAAATGCTACTAATGTCTTTCATTTAATTACAAAATTGAATTCTAAGCTTTTAGCTTCTATTTTTGAAACACGCTTAGAACTGTGTAGCGGAAAAACCATATTTTATATCAGTTAATATATATATATATATGCAGGGTAGAGCAATGGTTAGCATCTTGGATTGTGGGTGAGCCGAATTAGAATTCCAGCAGAATCCATTACATTAACTTACGCTGTAATACCCTTGGGAAAAGTATGAATCCTTTTTCTCCCTCCAGATATGGGTAAATAGCAGGACAGACTGGGTCCTATAGCCTTGGATGGCAACTGGTCTAGAAGAAGGACAACTCTGAATTTTAAACCTGCGGAGTGTCGTTTTGGGAACTTGTGGCACGTAGTGCACCAGATTTCTGTATTTGGCCCTTCAAAATGTGTCGGTGGTTGTGTACAAACCTTCATCACTTTTATCAAAGCTCATGTGTTGGTAGTGGGCATTAGGTTTCCTAAGAGCTGATCACCTTGACCCTCATACGTTGAAATCGACGGGAGAGTCGAGTATATATACAAGGTTTCAAAAACATTGGACATCATTTCGCAGGCCAATAATTTTGGCAACTCTCATTGAAATAAACACACATTTTCACAGAATGTACAAAAACAGATCAATATTTTATATTTAATGGAAGAGGACAGTACGTGCTTATCTAAATGAGAATCTGCCAGAGAAATGGATCGGGTGTGGTGGAGATAGAGAAATTTCCGTTGAAATGGCTGCCGCGCTCCTGACCCCATGTGATTTCTTTTTATGGGGATATGTGAATAGACTGGTCTATGTACTCACTCTATCTGCTAGCATTGATGAACTCAAACAGAGCATCATTTCTGTACTGGGTAATGTTACCGGGGACATGTTACAGCGTTTTGGAAAGAGCTTAACTATCGACTTGATGTGTGCCATGACACAGGTGGTGCAAATATTTCACTTATGACATCGGTCCCATAATAAACTTGTGATATTCAACATATATACTCTTCAACTCTGTTGATCTAGTTTTCAAGATAATTGCTTTTAAAATGATGTCAAATTGCTTTTGACACACTACATATATATATATATATATATATATATATATATATATATATATATATATATATATATATGTATGTGTGTGTGTGTGTGTGTGTGTGTGCAAACGTTCATATTAAAAATAAATAGTAACATGACATAGCATCAATTTCAACTGTGTATTTTCAGGTTTAGTCAATGCTGTAATTCAGTATTTCTAGATAGTCAGCACAGTGCTATTAATCTATCTAATGTGCTTTAATATTGTTTTTTATATTAATGAATGCATATTTCTAATTACATTTTTACATATCACACCCTATGTGCTATTATGAACACACACACACACACACACACACACACACATATATATATATATATATATATATATATATATATATATATATATATATATATATATATATATATATATATACAAGTGGCTACCTTCTTATTCTGTTGGCATAAAAAAGGTTTTGTTTCATTCGGAAAACCACTTCCCAAGAGACTCGTCATTCGGTAACCGATTCGCGAGTAGTTGCTTCCATGACAATTCTTAGCCTCTCTTAGTGTCAACGTGTATCATCTTAGAAGTCTTCGTAATATATAATTCTTACGTTCTTCCTGTCAATAAAACAATCTTGTTCGCTAACTTACAACCTTGAGTGAAACTTGGGCCTTGTATTGGGTAAACTAGCATGAAAAATAGAAAATGTTTCACTAGATTTTGATTTATTTAAATTGCCGAATTCATAGTTTTGTGTTATCGGCACATTTGACAAAGTTCTTATTTATTTTTTACTTTATATAATTTTCTAATCGAGTACTTCTGTCGATGTATACATAATAAAACGTCCTTTTGAGTTCATTTGAAGAGGTGTAAAAAGTTATTGCGTGTGTGTGTGAGTGTTTGTGTGTACGCCCGCGTTTGTGTATTTAGCCAGTAAATTCTGTTTTAGGAAAGTCTGATGGAATAAATTACAGTTTGTCTGCATATTTTTATCATAATCATTTCATATTCACGAATATTTTTCTCATATTATTATATATATATATATATATATATATATATATATATATATATATTTCTAAGATGTAAGCATAGATGATACACATTAGATATACATTATTGAATATGCTCATTCTGGACTATCTACTTTGAAATCTAGGTTAAAATTTTTCAACCTATATTTCACATTAGGCTATCAGCTTTTATGAAATAACTTTACGATTTTGCCTTTTGGGAAATACAGAGAGTTTCGCTTTTCCTCAGGCAGTATGTTCATGTGAGACTGTCTGCGTTTTGCCATTGTGAATATCCTAACGCTTGCAGCAGCATTTGGTAAGTATGGGTTAATTCTAAAAGCGCAGTTATTCATTATCCCACATTAAGCAAATCTTGTGACTTACTTGTTCTCTTCACGAACGTAATAAATACCGGATTTTCCTTGCCACCGAGGAAAACAGTTCAAATGATTTATGAATGTGTTCCTGCTCTCAAGAGATCTTAATGAACCGGGCAGTATTTTTTCTAATGTACAGGGTAATCAAAAAATCTTGTCACCCACACATAATATAATTTTCTATTATAGATGGCTGACACGATCCCCTACACGAATATGATGGTGTTAACACAGACCTTAACGACGTGTAACAACGTCAGTGAAAGTTAATAAACTGAATCATGTACATGTGCTCTGTATTATTGTATTAATTGTTCTTCTCTTGTTTCCACTACTTTTTGGGAGGGGTGACAAATCTTTCAGTCCATTCTGTACTAATGTCGAAAAATCAAATGTTTTGTTTAGATCTTTTGGGATAGAAGCTGCGATTACTGGAGGAGCTTTGTTTCTTTTCCACGAGAGATGCTGTGATTAAATATTAAACCTGACATGATGCCATATTTACCATCTCCTGTTTTATGAATCCTAGAAACAACAATGTCTTGTTACAAAAAACAACAATGTACCAAAATAAAACATGAGTAAGTGATCCTCAGAGATATCTGATCCAGAAAACGTCCACTCTTCAAATAACTTATATTGATAAATGCTTGCCACGACATATTTACGGTGGCATTAGCGAGATCTAGTTCTGCTGCCCACACCTGAATGTATTTAAGATCATTTTTTTAAGTTCGATATGAATTTGAACCTTTAGAAATGCAACTAGATACTGGCATCTTTTGAAAAGCCTTCAGATCGGTTCAAAAGCAAGTAAAATAATAATGGACGGAATCGCCATTGCGCGTTGAATTAATTTCATAGAAAATCAACATATTTCAATAAATGCAATAAAATCCATTGCCTCTGCTTAAATATTCAAATACCCCCCATGTTTTTATTTCACTAATCGTAGCTTAGATTATGAGAAAGCCACACATATAAGGTGTGCGATTTTATTATACAGCGGTGAGATGAACAGCATATCCACCAGGGATAGCAATTTTACAAATTGTGAATGTGATCATTCTAAAAGGTTACGTGTATTCCGGGTATGAATCTCAACAAGGACGAATTGACAAGATGACTTCAAATTACAAGTGGCTTGGGGAAACGACGACAGTGTGTAGTTTCTCTTGCAAAATCACACTCTTTTCCCTGGAGCGGTTGTTTATATTAGATTGTTCGGAAAATAATATCCTATTTTAGAAACACGCTTTATTATTGAATGAATATATTTAAATAATGTTTAAATCAGTCAAAATAGGTGATATTAACGTCTATACATTTCTACCATAGAGTTACAAGATTATTTAAGCTATTATGATAAACACTAAAAGTTTAGACGCCAAGATGTATTTGAATGCATTTTCTGCGTCTAACGGAATGTCTCTTGGCTTAAGAAAGTGTTAATGTACTTGAAAATGTAGCAGTCTATGGGCGAGAAATCAGAGGATTATAATGGCTGTGGCAAAGCCTTGTACCCCAAGGCGATAAGTTACTGCCATGTCATCTTGCAAACACGTAACCGAGTATTGTCAAGAAATAGAATTCCATTAATCAGTGCCGGTCGGATTTTTGTTTAACTGAAATTGCGTTTAATGTAGTGGCAGTTAACCTCGGTAGTCACATTCTAGTTAGATTCCAGAAAACTCTAATGGTGAACGCCAATGACAAACCATCAAAATTCCCCAATAGTTCTCATTCGTTGCAGTTTCAGCTTTAGAAAGTGTTTGGGTACTTTGTCACGACCAAGCCATTCAGCCGATCGTTTTTGAGTCTCATAAACCATCCATTTCTCATGACAAGTCACTATTCGCTGAAGAAATATATCATTCGAATTTTGCAAACGCAAGCATCGAGTAGATGTCAAAACGTCTTTGACTTTCACCCAGTTCATGTGGAACCCATTTATCGAGTTTCTTCAACTCGCCATATTTTTAGATGACCTGATATTGTTGAAAGGTTGACACTCATTATATGGTGCATTACTCTGACAATTTGACGTGAGTTATTTTTCGACTAGAATTTTCAGATGTTGATCGTCAATTGTAGACGAAGTTCTTCTACCACCTTCATGGTCAGGACTCGTATCCTCACTGAAGAACTTCAAAAAACAGAATTGAGTTTTTCGATCAGTTCTGTTAATTTTTAGGTTAATTTGAGAAGCATTATGGCCAAGGTTAATCGCACGCTAAAATAATAAATACATCTCATCGTTTTTCCTGTTCAAGATGCAAGTTATATAATGCATTCAGTTAAATTCTGAAAGTGATTGATATAAATTTGCCAAAGTAGATTATTTAATACATAAGAAATAGCAATATATTTTTGTGCAACTTTTATAAGAATATATTAGAAGAGAATTGAAAAACGGTTTATTTCAAAATCATACATTGTTCATTAAAGAACGCAATAATGCGTTTTGCATGCTTACATTAGACATGAAAATGATTCTTCCATTGTATCTGTAAATAGATAAAATCAATTTCTCTTTTAGTTATAAAATAATGATCTCATCATGAGACATACCTATAAGATCGAAGATAATTTGCTTGTATAAATCCTGCCGTTTTGAGATGCCATTGTTACAACACAATGGCGATTTTAATGATGCGAATAACCATTTACTGGCAGAAATAATTCACTATTTATTGACCAAAGAGTTAGTGTTAATTTCGGTTGATATTTACAAAATATTTCTCTTAAAACATTTTTATAAGAAAATTGGTTTCTCAAATTGACAATCGGTTATTATTCTTTCTATCTTTGATGTGAGTTACCTTCCTTGCCTTTTGTCTAAAGATGCGTGGAAAGTCAACATGTTAATTATGTTGATTTCCCTCTCTAATGAATATGTCACACGTAGCGATCATTACCGGGACCTGTTATTAATAACGCTCACGACCAGGGCGGTGTGCTTTGTTTAAAGATCAAATGCAAGCGCTTTTATTGAACACAATGTTGGAAAATCTAACTTGCTGTTGCATAAAAACCAAAGAAACTGACATGTCTACAACAAAGTAATACGCTGCACCGTGGTAAATGCAGTAGGTTGTGCCAGGGGTAGAAGTACCGCCTAAACCACCGAAAATGTTTTACCTCCCCTGGTTGGTGATTGATGAGGCCAGAGTATCGTAGGTGAATTCACACGGTTTATGTAGAAACAATAAAAAAATATGTGCTATTAATATTGGTTGTTAATATTGTATGTTTCCACTGATGTGTGTTTTTTTATTTGATAATCTCCCTTGTTATTGTGTTGCATAAGTCTTGCCTGTTGGATTGTTTTCTCGAAATCTAGAAGATTGATGCCATTGAAGCCATTTAACATCACTAAGCTGAGAAAACCTTTGTCTATAGCTGATAACTTGAGAATTTCTTAACGATTTGTACGTTATATAACCTCTGTATTAGAGTTGAAACAAGAACGTGTCTCGTGTTTTTAGATCAATATTATTGCTTTTGTTTAACAACTGAATCACTAGCGCAATATATCCTGGGTTCAACTATATTGTCACGGATACGAAAATTGTTATAATTGATCCATACATAATTCTTGAGTGGTTTAGTATTTATTCAGTACATGTTCTGACTTTTTATGATAACTTCAGCGTATGTTCATAGTATTTTTATTCTTGTTCCAGATGATTGTTTCTACTTTGGAAAGGCATTTTTTAAATCGTAATTCTTGTAACACTGTGTTAATAATTTTCAAGATAATCATTGTAAAAACTATGAATCATTGAAATTAAATCAAATTATAATATGGATAATTAGATCATCTCTAAAGTGTCCGTTGCTTTTAATGATGGTTCTGGTATAAAATCTTACTCGGCAGTAAATAATTTGAGAATGGATGTACATGTTTATGAGTTGCTACATGCGTGCTGTAACCGTAGACTATTAAAATGATTTTCATTCATTTATTACACAGCACTCACACGCATTGTAGTGTGATATACGCCTGTTCCTGCCCTTGTCAAACAAGTAACGTCATATTTATTCCTATTCAATATCGGCGGCTAGTGATTAATATTCAGTGTTTAGCAAAGTTTGTTTGAACATGCAGTTAATGTAAACGAGCTTCGTAGTCATGGACATTGCTTGAGGTGAAATCAAAGAGAGTGGCCATGTTTTAATCTAGTTTTGATGACACTTTTCATTTAATTAAGAATCCTCATAAAACATGAAAATATGTGTAAACACTCTACTTGCGGCATTGCTGGGGATTCACGCTTAGGTCCAGTTCCACATTTCGCTCTATCGAGAAAACCATTTCCTAATCAGCAAATAATTTTTCCTGCTTTTCTTCAGCAAGCGAACATTTGCTGAACCGCAGCTATACTTTAACTAAATGAAATATCATTAAAATCTTTCCCTGTCAATGGTAATTTAATTAATTCAATATTCGACATATTTTAGTGTTGGAACTGAAATTTAATAAAAGATGTATATATTAAAATATAATATTTCTGAAATATAATAAAATACGTTTATTATGTAACAAAGTGTAATGCTATTTTAGATAAAGCATTATTGTTTCAATAGAAGTAGCTATATTCGCCTATCGTCCGGTTTACACTCCTCTCCGGTCTTTTGAAGAGGATTCGACGTCTATCTATTTTTTTTCCTATTTAGGATTGTTAACCGCTTCCAACTAAAATATATTTCCCTTCTCTTTCCCTTCCGCTGTCCTTTTGCAGCTGGGTAGCATTCTCACATTTCTGAGGTGGAACCTCTTATTCTGTGAACATCTAACTTTAGTGGCTTAGGGACATTCTACACAATGAACATCATCGTAAAAAAAAGTAAAAAAAAAACAAAAAACACAGCATCACAGACCGATACATATTTGAAACCTCACGTTCACATTTTATACGTAATGTGCTCACTTGTAGCGAACACTGGCCTTCCGAGCTCAACTTGAGTTTTGAAAAAATAAAATTGACAAAAACAATTGCTACTTTGTATTTCGTTCAATATAATTGTTCATAATATATTGTATTTATATATTTCCTGTCCAATTAGATTTCTAATTAACGAAGTATTATCAGAAAATATTTGCCTTCATATATGTTCATTTCTTTCGAAATCACCCGGCATGCATTTCTAACATCTGATTTACACAACATTTCATTGCTTTTCGATTGCCTCTGCTTCTAAATATATGGGAAAAATACCACTACCTAGCTGGATTAAATTTCCAACCAATGACGTGTACAGATGAGATGTTTTTGATAAGTTTTGTTCATGGGCCTGATTAAGACGACACTGTGTCTTGTTCAGGGAAAATAAATCAGGAATATACTGAAACTATGGCTTGATAAAATATCGAATTCTCAAGACTATTTTTCAACCAATAGAAACGACGGTATATAAAACATGATATAATTCTAAAAAAATGTCAGCTTGCAAGTAGGAATATAAGTGAATACATCGGCCTGTTTACAAAAATTTAACAAAAAACAATTTTGATAAATAATCATGGTTGAACCGCGTTTCCCTGGATGACAACGCAATGTCTTCAACTATAATTCTGCCTGATTCTACCAACACTGAAACTTTACTACACACAACATTCACTTGGCACCTACTCCCATTCAGGAACGGACGCTATGTGACCTTCCACCATCCGATCAAAACATGGCAATATTTGTGAACTGCTATGATATATTACAACCAAGAGAATGGATTTTATATTTCCACTACAGTAAGTGCTCGCTTTCTTATGAACATCTTTCTAGAAGTCTTAAATTCTTTATGTATTCAAATGACTATTTTGAACACGCATCTATATCAAGTTTTTTTTCCAAAATATTATGGTGAGTACACAAATTATTTTGCTTCACTTTCTCACAGAGTAAATTCTCTTTTTTGTACGCCTAGGGAGGTGTTAATTATTCATTCTTACATATAGAACAATTTCCATATTTTTTCGATCAATTACGACTGTTGAACGTTAGATTTTCATAAACCCTTCGCAGCTACTGTTGCTACCTTTTCAAATAGGCGAAAAATGCATTTAACTTTAAGGGAATTATACAGAAATGCAGAAACAATTGCTTAAATACAGAGTGAGCAGAAAAGTTGCCTCGATTTCAAAAGTTAATAAAAAGCAAACATGAAAATAAAAGAAAAAAATTCGTATCTCTATGAAGTATATTAAATTCCATTTATTTCTGTTCCAGGTAATACTACACCATGGTCTTGAGTGGAGAGCGATATGATATGATCATGGTTTTTTGTTGTTTATTTTATTAATCTTTCAAAAGGGACAATCTTTCTGTCCCACAATGTATGCCTTCCAGAAACTAAAGAAAATTGTAAAAGGCGGATTCGGTTAATTATAATCGTTTAAGAGATTGCTGCAAATATTTTAACAGTTTCTATCACCCAATACCAAATCAAAGGACTATTTGAGGTCGAGGGTTACTGAGAATGTTGGATGAGAAAGTGGAAAGTGCTTATCATGAGCCCGTTGGAGAGAGGTGTTGCATTGTAATGGACTTTAAGTGATGATTATTGTAGCGGCTAATGTTTTGATTGATTTGTTTTTATGGCTTCTCGGCCGTTTCCACATTATTTCAAGTTAGAAAACATTGTTAAATTTTAAGAATGTTTTGGAAATAATAATGATTTCTGTTGCTAAATGTTCTACTAATTAACCCACAGGTGGATGAAAAAGACGCGGACTCATACCTTTCCCAGGGCTATTTGTGCGTAAGTGAATATAAGGAACTCAAGTTTAATTGAAACTCGGGACTTCGATTAAAAATCCCGAACCATTGTCCATTACATCACCCGCACATCCAAGCTAACATCAGTTGGTATTTTCAGATGGTAATCAATAAAGATATTGTTCAAAATCGACATTGCTTGACTTCGCTGATCGTACAAGAAATGGCGTTTCAAGGTGATATGGTCATAAGATTGTAGTGACCAAGGATTTGTCTTCAGGGGATTTTAATCCAGAAAGTAACAGTTCCGTGGATGAAACTTTCAAATTGGACCTTATTCGTTATCAAAGGAACTTGAAGGTAATAGGGATGATATGTCACTGTGAATATGGCATAACGGCTCCTGAGTCTTAAAGTCTGAACTGGGAAAACTAAGGAACATTACTGAAATGTTCGAAAAACTACAATAGTAAAAGAGATACAATAAAGAGTGATTAGTTTATGTTTCGTCTGTGGGTTAAGATTTCAAGTTGTACAAAAGCTACGGCTGGACAGTTAAAACTGGGCAATACCACCCTAGATATAACAGCAATACATTATTTTTGATCTTATGTTTGAAGATAGTGATTGGTATGTAAAATCTATTTTTTATGATAGTAAATTTTCGACATATTATCATCACACTGGTGAAGACGAGATTTGAAAAAAAACATGCGTTTCTATCAACAAGTGCTAGGAATATCAAGGAAAGAACTTGTAACAACATGACAGTCTTAAGGATAGTAGGAATCACATGAAAATATATACATACAATCATGAGAAGAAAGCTGGAATTTCTCTTGTGCATAACGAGGAAAGAGCGATTTGAATATTCAAATCTGACAAGATGTAGTGAAAGTTTTGAAATGGAAAGAAAAAACTGAAAGCATCATGCTTACCACCTTAATACCATATTTTCTGTTAGGAGTATATAAATAAATACCAATTCCACACTTCGAACCTAGAAAGAAAATTACCTTGTCTTCAGATAGAACCATGTGCGAAAACGAATCAGGTATACGATAATCTCCGAGGTATAGGATGCAGAAGAATACATTTTATTAAAAATAAATTATTCTGATCAAATATTGCTTTGATATCTTTGCGGTAGAGTTCAGGAGAGTTTTCTTTTTTAGTCATTTCCCCCCAAGCAAGGCAATATATCTACCGAGACGCCAGAGGTTTTTAGGTGTTAGATAACATGAGTAAAATTGCTATTAAGGATAAAGAGCAATAAAAAAAGAATTTAGAAGACAAAAGATATTGCGTTTAAATTTTAGATGATCAAAGTTGACCGTGAGGCAAGAAGAGTTTCATAAGCGAGACGTTCGAGAGAAAATTACTGTTAGCATAGTACATACGGTTACATCCAACCATTTAGACTGTAAATTAATGAAACATTGTTGACAATCTAGCACTATGGTTAAATTCATATGGTCTAGACAGCATAGAGAAAATTGATATGTATTTGTACTTTTATACGAAATGCGGCATGAAGCTAAAAAGGTGACTAGGGAAAAAGACGGTGTTCTTTTATCTTAACGTTAAACTTAGCTAGCTGCATACCTTGACCCAAAAATACAACAAAATTCCTTACACCACAACAATTCAATCTTACTTACCTTTCTTACTACATATACCGCAATGTCTCCATGAGAGTCCTAACTAGTCAGCATACGTATATTTCATTATCTGTGGGGGGGAGGAAAAATAACAATTTAAAAATCTAAACGCCAAGGAAAAATGAACACAACTATATAGAAGAAAGTAAACAAAATACTGTTAGTCATAAATCCCCACCCGCAATCAGAACAGTTACCATGAAAGTATTTATATAAAATGCATATAGAAGCTACATTAGGGCGGTGGGAAAAGGACTGAAACCGAGATGACAGGTCAGGACCCATAATATTACAGATTCTTCTTTGGATTTTATCAAGAATCTCTCCATATATAGCAGGAGCACCAGACAACATATAACAGAAATATTCAAAGGAAGGGCGAATAGCAGATTCATAACTATGGAGACGAGAGTGTGGCGGAGAAAATCTCTGTTAGAAATTCAACATAAATATTGGCTTCTATATAAAATTCAGCACCTCGGACGAAAAACAAGGAATACCATGAAGAGAATTAGTCGCCATTGCGTATTGAAGTAATTTGGTAAATTCAAGAGAAACAAGTATTTATATACATTGTATAAAAGACTAGATCGTTGGCAAATATCAGGTCATCCCATAAGTTCTGTCCGAATTTTACTTTATGTTTAAATGAACGAAATTTAAAGAGTATTTTATAATGTCTAATGGAGCTGAACATTATTTTTTAGGCTTAGATGTATTTAAACTGATCAAAGTTTATTTCAGAGAACAAGAAAATTACATTTTGTTTGATTAAAACCCTGCTAACATGGAAGTACCCAAAAATCATTTGAGGCACATAATGCTTTATGAGTTCAAGAAAGGAAACTCAGCAGCCGAAGCGGCTAGAAACATTCACTCAGTTCATGGAGAGGAATGTATGAAGGAAAAAACATGCAGAAGATGGTTTGCAAAATTCACCCTTGACGATGAAGATCGAACCGGGCGTCCAGTTGAGATTGATGAAAAGCTTATTGAAGCAGCCCTTGAAGAAAATCCTGATTTATCAGTTGAGGAATTGGAAGTGGTTCTCAGTTCAAACCACACAACTGTTCATCGTCATCTTCAACAACTTGGAAAAGTTTCTAAACTTGGAAAATGGGTGCCTCATGAATTGTCTGAAAACAACCTAAAATCCCAAGTTGACATCTGCTCTTCTCTCCATTATAACCAACTTGTTTCACCTTTTTCGTATAGACTTGTGACTGGTAAAGAAAAATGGAACTTTTATCGAAATGTTAGCCGTCGTAGACAGTGGCTTGGTAAAGAGGAAGGACCCCAGCCAAAGCCGAGAAGGGAACTTCATGGGCAAAAGGTTCTTTCAATCTGGTGGGATCGCCAAGGAATAATCCACCTTGAATTCTTACCACCAATTGCAACAATTATTGCTCAAATATACTGTCGGCAATTAGAGCGTTTGAACCAAGCTTTGAGGGAAAAAAGACCTGCTCTAGTGAATCGAAAAAGAGGTGATGTTTCATCATGACAATGCGCGACCCCACACAGCAAGAATCACGTCACAAAGATCGAAGAACTTGGTTGGGAGAAAAATCCTCATCCGCCTTATTTTCCCGATCTTGCTCCTTCAGATTACTATTTGTTTCGTAGCTTACAGAATCATTTGGAAGAAACAGCTTTTGTAACACAGGAAGAGATTAAAACTGACATTTGTGAGTTCTTCGAATCAAAGCTAAAATAATTTTACAGTAATGGAATTAGTAAGCTTGTTAATAGAAGGAAAGATGTCACAGATAATCAGGGAAAATACATTGTTGATTGAATCTGTAATTGAATGTAACATTTGGTCACTTGTTTTCTTTATTCAAAATTTGGCCAGAACTTATGGGATGACCTGATATGTTCATGTCGATATTGTTTCCTGTTCTCTAGGATCACTCCTGTTTGTGAAAAAGATAAAGTTGGCTATTAATGTAGTTTACGGAAAATCCTTTAATTAATACTGAAATATTATAAAAGTCTTATTGATACAATATAATTTTATAAATCCGTAATTAAAACCGGAGTATTTGTAACCTATAGTTAACAGCGGATATTTATTTCAATTATAATTGTCTCTTATTTTAAGATAGGCTTCACTGTATTTATTAGTGTGATTGAAAGCATGACAACACATCACAAACACTGATAGTAAATGGTAAAATATTATTTTGAGATAAAAAAAAAAAAACTAAAAAAATTCGGGGAAGTATTACAGAGTCAAGTTCTTCGACGCTATAAAATGAATTGCTACATTGCCAGTCTTCATCTTTTTTCGTCTTAATTACTTATCGTTTATTTTTCCCTCTCATTAAGAATTGTTTTCTGTTTGCAATAATCTTTCCTTCTCGGCAACCCCTTGAATCTTAGTCGATTATTTTTGCCTTACTTGAGTTGAAATGATTAAAATAAATAAATTCAGCCTAATGTATGTATTGTAAAGTATTGCAGTGGCTGTATAAGATTTTGTTAATGTAGGATATGTTTTCTCATTAAAATAAGGAATTGCATTATCTTGCTAAAACTGAACTCAATGTTTTATGGTTTATGCTATAGCTAAACACTTCCTGGTGTATATATTATTTGAATCACGTGAGTATAAGTATTTTTTGTGACTAATTTTAATTATAAAAAGATTACCACACGAACACAAAATCTATTTTTACGGTTTATCCAAGCTACACATCTCTGATTCGTTTTAGCTAACAGTTTAGCTTAGACTGCAGGGAATTCGTTAATGAATCTTAAAACGGCAAATGTGATTTACTAATTGAGTTTATTACTGGTCTTTTAACGTTATGTGGACTTTTGAAAGTTACATTCATTGTTCTACTAATAAAGGCCTCATTTTTAATTCGGGAATATATTTAGTCTGGTACGTATTGTTAAAAAAATCTCAGACGAAAGCAGAGTGATTATCTCAAGATCTTTTTTTCGAATAATCCCTATTTGTTAATTTGATCATCACAATTGTGACGGTGTGTCATTCGGTCTTGTATAATAATTAGTAATTGTTTTGTTAATTATACTTAAAGGCATTGTATCTGACGTCTTCCTTAAATTAAACCAATACATTCTTTCGCCAAGAAACGATAAAAAGTAATTTGGTGGAGTGGCTCAATTGTTACTTTGACCAGAAATAATCTGTATCGTTTTCAAATTTAAAAAAAAATAATGCTATAAATTCAACACTCCAAATAACAAATATAAGAAAATCAAATTTTATTAAAGTATCAGGGGGTCAATTCATTATGTAAATTCATTGAAAATTGATCCCCCTCTTACTGAAGCCAGAACAGATATTTTCATACCACGTGATTTCTTAAAAAGTAAAACAAAAAAAAAAATGAAATTAATTATCCGGAGATTTTTGCTTTTTTTTTTTTTTTTTAAGTAAAACTATCGATTAAACTTTACAGAATCCGAATTTAAAAAGAATTACATTTTAAAATCTCACGTCGCATGAGCATAGATGTCTTGGTTCCTAAAAGGTGGAGATTCAATTGTGATGATCTTAAAAAACAAGCTGGAACCCTTATTTCGTTTTATTAAATTATATATATATATATATATATATATATATATATATATATATATATATATATATATATATAAAAATTTCAAGCGTTCTGTGGGGCGTCCGATCTTACGCTATAAAAAACAAATTGAAAGACAAGTTTGATCTGAAAACCTGAGAATCCCAAGCATTAAACTGATATGTGTGGCGTAAGACATGTTTCATTAAGTCAAAGGGTTTTAAAGACAGTAGCGTAAAGCACCGCGATCAACATCGTCAAACTCTGAATCAGAGATGCCATCAAAATCTTGCTTTTACTAATTTCATCTGTCAGTATGGCTTTGTCGCCCGAAGGAAGGCCGGGCTAGTATCACACTTAAGAAAGCACAAATGAAATATGTCTTCCCCTTAGTTGATTTTCTCCACAATAGCACCCCTAGCATGCATAAGTGTAAAACAAAGGTACCATCCAATACTGAGATTTTATTTATCGTTATCGTGTGTGTGTGTGTGTGTGTGTGTGTGTGTGTGTGTGTGTGTGTGTGTGTGTGTGTGTGTGTGTGTGTGTGTGTGTGTGTGTGTGTGTGTGTGTGTGTGTGTGTGTGTGTGTGTGTGTGTGTGTGTGTGTGTGTGTGTGTGTGTGTGTTAACGTATAGAAAATATACGTGGCCGGTTAAGACTTGTTAAAAACACTCATACTGTTGCTCGGATTAACATTCGACAATTTACCTAGTATAAGATCGTAAGCAACCAACTTGGTTCTCAGGAGTTCTGTAAGATCTCCAACCAAATTCTGAATCGTGGCAATGCGTCAGTTCTACTATATATAAATAGCCCTGAGGTTATCTCATCCTTGTCAGATAAGGCAAAGATTTTCGCCAAGATGTCTGCATTTAATTCAACGTTAGATGACAAAGCCATCCCCTTCCTAACTTGCCTCGTCTCACTTAACAAAAACTCAGTAATATTTTTCTCAAGACTTATCAATTGTCTTCTCCCTAAAAATGCCGTTGGTCCTCATAAAATCTCACTGTTTCTGCTTAAGAATATTAATCCTGGGCAATCATCGATCTTCATAAAATTATTTAACCGCTGCTTGAGAGAGAAATCGTTCCACATCTGTCGGATAACTTAACTGTATGCCCTGTTTTATACAATGCGAGTGAGCGTTCATCTCCGTTTTAGAATGAACCTAGTACCATCCCCATTGCCATAGCAAATATTTTGAAACTATAATCAGCAAGAATGTTGTTTATCACCTCAATAGGGACAACCCCTAGAGTGACAGGCAGTACGGATTTTGATCAGTTTGGTCAACTGTTGATAGCCTAATCATCAATAATCACAGAATCTGTTTGACACTAGAAAATAAATACTTCTCCAGATGATCACATTAGATATTTCAAAGGCTATTGAAAAGATAGTTCAAAGATGGCTAATACAAAAGCTAGCTGTGAAATTACTGAAAAAGTCTTCTCTTCTCAATTATAATGTACTTTCTAAGGATTAGGCCCGTGAATGTAATTGTTAACGGCCAGTGTTCCGAGGCCCAAGCGATCAATGTAAGAGTCACAATAATCGGTCAAACCCTGTGTCTCATTTACCTAATTTTATACTCCGGTCATTTGTGGATGACTATGCTGATGATACAAGTTTATATAAGCGAACCTGGGATTTTTTTTGTGGTCCATGAAATTATTATAAAATTATTTCCATTTTACATAGAATATCTCCAATTATAATATTTCTGTGGCCACTTAAAGTTTGCCATAGCCCATTTTAGTCATAGGTTGGGAAAAGCTGCTCTAGATGACCAGAGATTGGCAGCTGATATGTCCACTGACCTAACTTTACACGCTCAGTGGGGGAAAAGCTGGCTGTTCTTATCACCAGCGCGTGTACCTTGAATTTACACCTATCTCGATGATTGGGTACTGGTTCAGGGAGGCCCCCATATCTTGAGCGCTTATTAGTACTTTTTCAACCCAAACTTAAGTGGAACTCGTACATACGATTCGTTGCTTATAATTCTAAAAAAAATGGTTTGTTTTCTGTACTGCTCGAGTAAGCACCTAACTTCTCCTGCTATGCGATACCTGTACAAAGACAACAGGATAATACTTCCATATATAGGATGGAATTACGTAATCCTCACTTCCCAGTCCAAAATAGTGTGAGATTAAAAAATATAACCTATGCCTTAAGGCATAGGTCATATTTTTTAATGTCTATATATATTTAACTGTTAGATACATTCTATTTACGATATTTTATTGATAGACTAGTAGTAGAGCCCGGAGTTGCTCGGGGATGTAACAGTAAGAAATAGATCAAGTATCGACCATCATAAAGACTGAAAAATAAAATTGACAAAGATTATTGTTTAAGATTGACGGACACGCATGTCTTAATTATTTTTTTGTTTTTGTTTTTTACGAATTGGTCAAACTCAAACAAAAACATTGTTTTCAATCGTTATGAGTCTACCGATTGAATAGAATTTTATTATAAACAATTGTCTTGTAAATGGAATTTTTAAAGCATTCTGAATGTAAAAATAAAGAAAAAAGTGTGCAAGACAATAATAAACACTACCTACCAAAAAAAGTGAAGTTTTGTTGAAATCGGTTGAAAAATGTAGGAAATCCGATCCCATATATAAACGAACACACACACACACACACACACACACACACACACACACACACACACACACACAACCTGGGTTTTATAATGAGCATAACTCGATATGAGTTGTCCCCCTTTCATTTCGCGACAGCGATGCCTCTTAATCGTGTTTTCAAATTGATTTCGTGCAAAAACAATTGTGTTTTTTCCAATTTTTGGCGCTTTCAGAACCACCACAAGGTAATTTTACGTAGTCCTGTGAAGTTTTGTTGAAATCAGTTGAAAAATGTAGGAAATCCGATTCAATATATAAACGTACAGACACGCACACACACACACACACACACACACACACACACACACAACCTGGGTTTTATAATAAGTAAGATGTGTGGAGTGCCTAAATGTTAACACCACGGAATACTGAATGGGCGAGCAGGTTTCAAAATCCGCACTAGAAGAGCCATGACTGGATAATAGTATAAGTGACTAAATATCTGAATTTAAAACCGTACAGATGGAAATGGGAATCTCTCGACTTTATTAATTACTAGAGAAAAAGCCGCATTATCAGGTGGTGTTTAAGCTAGCTCCTGTGGAGGGCTCTTCATAGCGCTTTCGGCTTGTTCAGGAATTTGAGATTCCCTAAGGCTTTGCATATTTTCAACATTAGAAGCTCCCCTTGTTTCCGTTTCATCTCGGTTCTTATTTGCATGTCCCTATCTTTTCCTCGCTGCTTCCTTGGCTCTTTTCATTGTAAACTGCTTCTCTGTTGGTGGAGATTTTTTTTGAGAGACTTACTGCTGCCGTATGCGATACGCAGTAATACACTACAGAAGAACACAAAATTGAGAGCAGCATTTATGTATTGCATTAATATTTATGCTTACCTTTCAAAAGTCCAACGATAATTCTTCTGCCTCCACTTAAATTAAAGACAATTTGATATACGTAAGTACTTACTTTATGTACAAACAATTATTTTTATTTCATTGGTGACTTTCGCTTGATTTTGCAATTAATTTCGATTATTCACATATTTATTTCCAAGTTTTGTAATATTACAAAAAATCGTCGCAAAATATTTAAAGCAATCACCGAAAACAATCGTAGCCATGAAAACTTGCGAATACAAAATTTCATGATTGCGGGTTTGGAATAAGCCTTGAATGTTTCTAATTTGCTCACGGAGTTGATCTGATTCGAAAATGGTAAGATTTTTTGCGCTACGGCTTCTATGAATAAAGTTGAAAACGTGTGACACACTGATATTCGCATGTATTTATACAGAAGACGTTATCGAAAATCGCATATAAAAGAAAATGGTGATGTTTAAAAACCATGATCCCCTATATGCTGAATGGATACAGCATTACAAAAGAAGAAACGTAACAGGATTTATATTACAAATAATGCATTTTTTATTCCTTATTCCTGAGCCATATACATTTTCAAAAACCCGCATATTTTATTAGAAAATATTAACATTTATAATGGTTATTTATTGTATGTTACCATATTATTATGTTAGAAAACTCAGATGACAATATCGAGGTAGATGAGACTATTCGGTCATGTTTATGTCAACTCTTCTAAGAGAAGGAAAATTGGATGACAAAACCGAGGTAGATGGAACTCTTCGGTCACGTTTATGTCAGCCCGTCTAAAAGAAGGAGACTTGGATGACAAAACCGAGGTAGATGGAACTAATCGTTCATATATATGCCAACCCATCTAAGAGAAAGAAACTCAGTTGGCAAACCTCCAACTGAAAGGATTATTGGTCATTTCGCCTTTGCTTGTCGCCAGGTCATAATCGTGGAGTCTTAGAGAGTGGCACTCGTGTTGTACAAGCGTATGTCACAATAACCAAGCGCTGTACAGATGCATCTTTGTGACATCTCTCATTTTATTTGTGCACAAACAAAAGTCCATAGCGCTGGATGAAGGGCACCGTGTGCAGACTTAACCAGTTGGAAATCAAAAGTTGGAGAGAAAAAAGTGATTAGGCGGCCATTATCTGTGAAGATGAGACGGATCATCATCATCATCATCATCATCATCATCATCATCATCTCAGAAAAATGAACCAATTTTGTTAAATCTTAAGGAATGACCATAATTTAATATATAATTTGTTATTTTTTGTTAGACTTTAAATTTGAGCAAAACAAAATGGGAAGCAAACATATCAGTTGTTCATATGGCTATTGTCTTAAATATCACGTTGAAAAATTGGCTCTTGTGTGATCCCCGAAGTTACGCAAGATTGCACTGGGTCATTACTCAGATGGTGACTGTTGGAGAATATCAGTTACTTTAAGCTGCACGAGAGACCTATTAAACTGATGATTGGTACTTTATTTTTAGTTATGCTAATAGAATATTATGAGTAAGTCTTTCGTAACTAAGAGACCGTAAGTCCTACCTGCAAGTGAGTGAGTGAGTGTGGGCTGTGATTTTCTTCAGATGATTTTTACAACTTGTAACAGTGTAGACAAAAAATTAATTCAAAATGAAGCGAGATAACTTATTTGCTGAATAGTCATAGAAACTATAAGAACATCTAATTTAATCCGTTTAGGCTGTAATTAAGAATTCTATCTCTTATCAAGTATTACGACAATTATAATCTAATCTTCATCATTAGGTACAAAAAGAAATAAAACTCAAGTGAAGCCTGTGTAAGAAAGGCAAATGATTATGTCAAGATTATTTATTCATATTGAAAGTTGATAAGAAAAGGATTGTTTGTCCGAGTTCCAAAGGAACAGAAGTTGTTATTGTTTTTAATCTAAAGATCAAAAAACAGACCTTAATAGAATGCAGAATCAAAAACTTTGCGGAAAAGTACGTGAGCTATGATAATTGAAATTCCGAAAAGTATAAGGCCATAAATACACCTCAGCAACATATTTCATTATTTCATTTTTCATCGTGTATAAATTGTCATTTGCCAGAAGATGTTTAAATTAAAAACAAAAAAAAGACGAGGGTATATCATTGTGGTGAACTCATCACACAACTTGCATTTCAAATGCATAATTTAATTGATGAGGCACTTTTGAGAGTATGTTGGATATGCTAGTTGGTGTGTTATGCGTGAATTTAATTGTTCTAACACCGAATAATATAAGTTTGAATCTACCAAGGGACGATGGAATGAAGTCAACAATTCAGACAGAGTTTCTTTCACAAACCAACGAGTTGAATGTGAGGAAAATGAAAGATTTGACGAAGCATTACATGTTCTACTTTTTATGCTCATAACATTTAAGCAGGAAAAAAGACTTCCTTCATTTAATCTGTTATATTACACCGCACGAAATTTTATATATATATATATATATATATATATATATTGAACAATAAGAAAATTAAAAATTAAAAATTAAAAATTAAAATCATTAGACACACTTTCGTTTTATTATTATTATTATTATTATTCCATTTAGATTCCTCGTTGTTTCGACCGATTCGGGAATATTCTTTGTTGTTTTATTATTATTATTTTCATTATTTTTTTATTCCATTTTTTAGATTCCTTGTGTTGGTCGACTAGTTTCATTTTATCCTGACTCTGAAATGGCCATCTTATCGGGTAGGTAGGTGTGTGTTATCATTTGAAATATTTCGTGTGTATAATCTTGGTTGTTAAGTGTGGGCCTCCATTAAGCATGTCTGTCTTGTGTGGGTGAAAATGTGGGTAGGTTTTGAGGAACTACAGAAATGAATGTCTTTTGTGTTTTTTAGAGAAAATGAACTTTCTAATGTCTGTAGTTTTCTATTTGTTTTTTTTGAAATCGTGTTTTTTCTATTTTTTTTATCTTGTAATAATTATGTAGTTAAAGGGCCATTCAGACAAAGATGAGGACAATCCGAATAATATAAATAGTGTAAATGCACACACACACACACACACACACACACACACACACACACACACACATATATTTGGGATATATATATATATATATATATTTGTACATTGCACCAAATAAGTTCTCGATAATGTCTGCGTCATTCAAAAAAAAAAAAAGAAATTCAGAAAGTTTCTTCACAACTTGTAGCCCAATACTAAACACTCTATCCGAAATATAGAGTAATGTAATAAAAAGAGAAAATTGTGCACACATACTTTGACGGTTATTTTTAATCAAACGTGTTTGGATGAATATTTTCTGCCTGAATATACATGATATATATATATATATATATATATATATATATATATATATATATATATATATATATTATTGTGAGACACAAAACTACCTACACAATACACTCTTCCAGGCCTATATTAAGTAGGCGACATAACACTCTAGAGAGAGACAGAGATATGACACAGAGAGACAGTGCGAGTCTCGACTATATACCATATGTTGACACCACCAGTGTTGGACATATATATATATAATATATATATATATATATATATATATATAATATATATTACCCTATCTCTGTAACCTGTTGTTAATATATCTTTACTTACATCTAATCCGTGTTCCGTGTTTTCCTTCTGTAGTTTCAACTTTGGCCCCACATATATATATATATATATATATATATATATATATATATATATATATATATATATATATATATATTAAAGAAAACAAAAACAGTTGTTGATAGTACAAACGGACAACTTGACAAACCTAAAAACTCTTATTCGTGAAGTCAAAAATTAAAAAAAGTAAATACTAAAAAAAAGAAAAAAGGACTAAAATAAACTTACCAACCTAGTAAACTAAAATGCTCGATGTCTCGTTTGCCTAAACTGAGACAAAATGCTTGAATCAAATGAACGGATGGTTCTTGTCGTAAACCAGATTTTCAAGCCCATTACGAATTGCCGTAGTGTAGGGTCGAGTTTCGTGATGGGATATTTATAGATCAATTTTAGTCGAGAAAATTTGTTGTTTATATGATAATTACTTCGAAATAAAATGAATAAAATGAACGTTGGACCGGTGATGACATAATATTTATCGTTTTGTTTAGTTTCTATATCTTCTAATTAATAATAGGAAACATAAATATTTTCTTCAAAAGAAAGAAAAAGACCTTTATGGCATTAATAAGTCTTTTACCACCGAAGAACTGTTAGAGATAATGGAAGTAAAAAGGAAACGTATACGCAAGGTTAGAAGAGACAGATAGGCAAATCAGCGAAAAACAGATCTGAGCCAACCAAGTATAAAATTTATTAATAAGGAGTGCCAGAGAAAATAAAATTTTATGAGCTTCCATTCGAAGATGTCCTCAATCAATTCACAGTGGATAAATGCGTTTTTCCTGTGAGTTCTTTTTTCTATTTTTTCAGGAACTAATCTACGTTTTTTATATATATCTACACAGTTGATGTCGAAATAAAAAAAAAAATTCAGTTTCACACATTCAACCAAATTTGCAACGGCCGAAACGTTGTAATAATATACAAAGATAATTAATTCAATCAATAATATAAATTCTCGTGTCTGCGTCATTCAAAAAAAAAAAAAGAAATTCACGTCTCTTTTAATTTTATATAATAAAAAGCTCATATATATATATATGCAGCGACATAACACTCTAGTTTTCGTATTTACTGTGTTTAAAGTGTTAGTTTATGATTATAGCACCTTTTTCCATTCATTTAATAGGCCCTATATATTTTTTCATTTACTTAACTCCATTATTATTTTCTACCTCTGTTTTAGCCAAATAAACTATATTTTTTTACTTCCATTCAAGCTAAACAATTACTTTTTTTGTCACTTTCACACACACACACATAAATATAAACATATATTTATAAGGCCACACACACACACCAAATAAACTATATTTTCACATACATATATATATATATATATATATATATATATATATATATATATATATATATATATATATATATATATATATATATATATAAAGGTTTTAAAGAGACTCATTGACGGTATATTACATAGTTACACGCGCTCACATCCCCACATGCACACACGCACACACACACGCACACACACACGCACGCTTTCACACACATGCGTGTATGTATATACACACACACACACACACACACACACACACACACACACACACACACACATATATATATATATATATATATATATATATATATATATATATATATATCTTAAATACTTGGTGAAAATATAAAGGAATATACAAATAAAACTAATATAAGTATTATAAGAAAAACAATACTTTCATTAACTTTTGTCTCAATCATCATTATTTGTACTACTTATATTCAGACTATTGTCGTCATTTTTGGTGTATATCGTTGGGCTTAACCTACAGTTGATTCTGCATAGAAACCTATATTTAATCTACTGGAGTAGACTGTTCTCGTTCAAATGATCATGTCTACATATAGCATTCAGTTCCTATTTTATTTTGTATTGTTCAATTATTGTTCGTCTTTTTCACCAAGTGTACATGGTTGTGAGCTCAACTCGGGCAGTGTTCATAGACACTGGCTGAATCGGGGATTGAACAATTATATCACCAAATTCACAAAATATGGGCCGTAGTAGCAGTCAGAATATGACAGCCAGTAGAAATCGCGTCTTAATCAGCAGCTAGGAAGATTTAAGTCTCTATGTTTACGACAGCAATATGGTGTAGTAAAACTTATAGCCTTAAATTACGGGAATAGTGAAGATTGGTGTCGGTTTGTCAATTAGATGTTATCGTGGTTTTGCCTTCAATCCCTTGGGCGTAGAGTTTGCACATGGACTCGGTGAAAATAGGCGAACAATAATTGAAGAGTACTCAATTGAAACGAGCGAGTAATAACTGAACAACACGAAAAACATGAGTTGATTATATTCCTAGACATGCGCAGAGGAACAAGAAGAGTTCTAAGGAATGTCGAACGGCATAAAAACTGAAACGTTGTAATACCAAAAAGAAAAAAAAAGATGAGAACAGTAGTCAGAATATAAGTAGTGTAAATAATGTTTATTAATGTAATGAAAAGCAGTATCTGTGTTAAATGTGTAAATAAGAAAAGAGTTTTCAGTTCACTGTGCTTAGCTTAGTTTGATAGAAAGCTAAAGGCGGCATTATTGTAGTATAGGGAGAATTATTTTATTAATTCTGAAATTCTAAATAATTATTATTGATATCTTTTTATTATTTTTTATAATTCAGAAATTAATATCGGATATTGGTATGCAATAATTAACAGGGGATATTTATTTTAATTATATTGATTAATGCTGTAATTTAAGATGTTAATTAAAGTGTTTATTAGTCTGAGTGAACAGAAAACAGATCAGCGACAAACAGGGTAAAATTTACGTAGAGGTAAATAAAACCCAGTAACGTTTTGGAGGGCCTTTTCTAAGACGCTATAAAATGAATTGCTGAATGAATGCAATGTCAAGCCTACACTTTTGCATTGTAAATTATTGATCATTTATCTTTCCCATTCCTTAATAATGTTTTCCTTTTGCTTTTTATCATATTGTTTCATACTCAGTAAACGATAGCTTCTTAGTATCATTAATGCCTTGAGGTTGAAATGATAAAATGAAACTTGAGATCAACGGAATTTAAGAGTTGTTAAATCTTATAAATTTGCTGTATTTTGGTCATGTAAGTTATATTTTCTTATTAAAATTTGTGGTGATATACGTGATGAGTTACCCAATACGTTATTGGATATTTGCATCACTTCCCTTGTAAAACCTGAAAATTGCGAGACTGCCACATAACAAACTTAGGGTCCTCATGAAACTCATGACAGTCACGAAAAGTCAGCAATATCTGACTATTCTTTTGATTCTGTAGTACATATATATATGTGTGTGTGTGTGTGTGAAGAAATATTGTTTTAAGGTGTGCTACATATATGGGATTAAGTGGTCAATATCAGAGATAGATATGTAAATATAAAATTAAATATTGAAGTCAACACTCACAGGTGACAGACTGTTTCATGCTAGACGCAATCGTCAAGCTGACTTCAATGTTCACTTATACATACATATATATATATATATATATATATATATATTTGTGTGTGTGTGTGTATAAATATATATATACATATATATACATATATATGTGTGTGTGTGTATAAATATATATATACATATATATACATATATATATGCGTGTGTGTGTGTGCATGAGGACTTTTCCATTTCTCCTTATTCCTATTGTCCTTATACAGATATATGTTAGTATATTTTCTTATTTTTATGTATTGAACTTATTTACTTCATAATGTTTAATTAAAAACAACTTTTATTCAAATAAGTTGTATCCATAAAAATAACGTAGAAACAGAAAATATATGTTACAATATTTGTCGGATTTCGTATATATATATATATATATATATATATATATATATATATATATATATTTATATATATATATATATATATATATATGCGTGTATGTGTTTGTGTCTGATGAAAAAGATTCACTGGAAAAAAGCTCCGCTGCCAATTTCAAATTAATGACAGTTCTATCATTTTTTCAGAAAAATTCAGTGTACACACCAATTATGGTGCTGTTTATTCAGTCTTTTTATAAATTCTATCTTACAGAATCCCGAATGTTCTCTGCGGCTGACGTAAATTCAGGTAGTTCTCATGTATCTACAAATGAAAAATAATGAATATGTTTACAATGTATTGAAATTTCAGACAAATACAGGGCCACTCAACCCGAAGGATTCGTCAGAAGTTTTATGAACAAATCGTAGAATTTAATCTTTACTTGACTGGCACTTCAAAACTTGTGGCAGAGAAGCAAGAAAGGCCATCAGTCCGCCATCAAGAAGCATATAACAATTGTGCTTTTCCCTATCTCCGTTAGTTACTTAATTTGCATGATATTTACGCCCTGCCAATACCTCTTAAATAATGGAATATTCCCTTTTGATCGTGTGGAAGGACATATCAGAAACGCTACTTTGTTTTAATGGAATAAAAAATAAAGTAAGAAAGAAATTAAGAAATAAATATTTAACGTCTCCTGGTAATAACTCATAAATAATGGTCTATACGCTTTTAATCGCGTGAGAAGGCAAACTACATCAAAGTTGTTGACATGTTTTTAATGAGAAAATGAAAGAAAGTATAGAATATATACGTGTTTATTTGACATCTGTTTCAGTGAAATGGAAAAAAAGTGTCAGTTTCAAATCTTTCATTTGTACCTCGTCACTAATTAACAGAATGACAGGCATTCTGACTTATGTTTGTCATTACAATGTTTTGTTAAATTTGTTAAGCTCAAATATCTAACGATGAGGTTTGGGAATTTCTAAGGTTATTTTATTGTTTTCGACCTTGCCATGAGAAAATTCAAATTAAAATTCAGCAGAAATTTCAAATAAGAAAACTGTGAAATTTTCACGGGTTAAAAACAGTCAAATTAATTGTATCTAGGACTGCATTATATAGTAAATTTACATTTTACCACTTTAAAAAGAAAGGGTATTTCATGGCAAAATCATTGCTTATTATTGGAGTTTATTAATTGCTATCTAAATTTTAAAATTTTAAAAATAGGTTTCCATCATAATATTCGCTGTATACAAATGTATCTCGATTTTTATAAACAGTGATTTAATAAACAAACAGATTTTAATTGATTTTCCCTGCGCTAACATGTTAATAATTAGTTTATTGGTGAATTATATTTGTAGGGTTTTGTTTTAGTAATAAGGCCCGCTTCTATTACGTGATAAACTCAGACTAACATATGTGTAAAATACTTAGTCTGGAAAAATAAAATAAAAGGCAAATAGAGCTAGTAGTTAAACATTGCCTGTCGTCAATGCAAAAGAAATGTAACTGTTCACTTTGGCATTCATCGTTTGTGATAACGGCTTTTGTCTAGGCTTGAACACCAACCCTGTCTATCGGTGATCAAAATCCACAAAATCATCAGCACCCCACAAAAAAAAAAAAAACGCCTACATACATGAGTGTAACAGGTGAAGTGATAGATAGTTATTGGAAATTGAAAATATACCTGCACAAATGAAATAGATACGTTTGGACCCAAAAGGAATAGATTTATTAACTGATGATTACTGTATTGACAAAAGTACGCAGGTGTAGGTTTTAAGAAAGTTTTATTCAAATGAGAATACAAGGTTCTCCTATAGTGTCTTTTTATATTCCCAGTAAACAGAAATACTTCTCTCAAAGAGGGGAGTAATAAAACAAGAGGAGACGACTCTTGATTATTCGTGACAATTGTTGTAACTACACTTTCTCCTTTTTTCGGAATGGTACAAAATGTTTATCCACAATTGGATATACATTAGGTCCATTAAAAACGCACGTTAGTTGGAAGTGTAAAATTATGTTTATCCCTAAAATCTTTAAACTCTTTTTGTAACTCTATAAATTGCTATATACTTTGTTTATATCATATACTCTGATGATTAAAACACTTGGTAATCAGGTCTGAAAATGTTTTCTTCTTCTGTCAGTAATCATCGTTGTATTCGCCTTATATCAATTCGAATTCATTATGCTTAAAAGCAACAAGCCTACGCAGAGTGATTTCGTTTCAATCAGAGACGTGAGCGTTATTACATAAGCGTCTTCTACTGCAAGAAAAAAAATATTACCACGAGTTTTACGTTTACGGAAATGTCATTAAAAGTTCATAAATCTGCTTTATATACACTAGAATGGGGAGCTACAAAAATATCACGGAATTACTTCCTTAATGTCAGTATCAGTTACCATATAATTCCTCAAAATGATTCCTTTTTATAAGCCGCTCAACTCTTCTGTGACAAGTGAGAGGAAGATATTTTTTTCATTGATTTTACTTTTGCACACACATACACAGATTCATATAAATTTCTCTAAATCACTTCGGATACGCACGAGATGAAGAAAATTCGAGGCGTTTTATATCTAAGAGATTACTGAAAATAAAAAAAAAAACAATCATCAGTTGTTTTTTTTTAATTTCTTTAAGTTAGATCGATATAAAATATCACTGGTTTTGAAATGCGTGGAACATTGGACTTGAAGCTATGATGTTTCATATTCAATAGAGTTCGAAGGAAATTATATTAATACTATTTCGAGAAGAGAATTTACATAGGTCGGAATATAGGCAAAGAGAATGACGTTATTACATTTCAACAAATATAATCTTAAGATTTACTTGAAGGAAATTATAGCTCTGTATCTAAAACTACTGACAGGATGAACAAGCGAATATTCTATTGGCTGTCATTGTACAAGCGCAAACTACTGAACATTACTGAACATGAAAAGTAAATAATAATTAATTTTAGAATAAAAATAATTCTTAAAACTTTCAAAAAATATAATTTTAATGCAATTGTTTAATATAAAAAGCGTTGCATTGTGCAGGGAGACAAGTATAAAAAAAAAAGTAAATGTAAAATTATTTTTTTCATATCAAATAATTTTACATTTACTTGTCTTTAAAAAATGAAATATAGTCTATTTAGTAATTAAGAGTAAAAATATTTTAAAATTGTAGTTAAATAAAACGTATTCTAACACAAACAAACCTAAGAAGAATCATCAAGTATACAAGTAAGAAAAAAAACGAAGATAAACTTTTTGCTATTAATAAAAAAAAAACAGACGATATGCATTTAACTGATGTCAGAATTCGTTGGAAAATACACCCCTACCCTCCCTAAACTTAACCTATTTTTCGAACGTAACTCATAATTGATACAACAATAATTAATAAAAATGAACACGCTAACGCCTCTGTATGAATGATTGGATTCCTCTGTATCCTTGGAAAGTGTAAATTAAGAATTTCTCTGTGCGTTGAAAACTCAGCAATTTTAAAAATAAGTTATTCCATCATTCGCTTGAATATGAAACGGAACTAATGCTTTTATTTAATTATATAATTAAATTCAAATTTTTAGCTTCCATTTTCGAAACTTGGTTATTACTGTGTAGCGAATAAACCATATTTTCAATCAGTTAATTTAAAATATATGCTCAGTGAATTTCCATTGAGGACTGTTTTGTAAAAATAGAAATAAAAAATATCAAGAACACCGGATAATATATCTTACTGTTCTTTCATTCTTTCTTTCTTTCTTTCTTTATATATATTCACACACCCACACGAATATACACACTTACACACATCATACTCAATCACTCCCTATTGAGCCAAATGATAACACACACCCACAGCAATACACACGCTTACACATATCATACTCACTCACTCCCTAAGAACCAAATAACACACACACAAACACTAAACAGAGACACATCTCCTCTCCAGGACCAATAAAACTGTCACACTGACCACGTAAATTCAGTGAAACATGGATCTATCCATCTCTTATCTCAAATAACAACTTAAAAGAGACTGTTTGACCAACACAAGGAATGTTAAAAGATTCATGTTAAAAAGATAAAAAAATAAAAAAAACAAATGAAAACTACAGACAAAAGTTCATTTTCTCCATCAAGACATTCATTTCTGTAGTTTACTGCTACCAGCAAGCAGAAATATTTCTTCTCCCGATGATGGCCATTTTGGCCGAAACAAGTCGAGGAATCTAAATGAAATAATAATAAAAAAACCGAAAGAATATTAATCTACAACCCAGGGTGTCTGAAGATTTTAATTTTTTAATATTTTTTATTGTTCAATACATACATACATATATATATTTATTCGAAACCACCACTGGATTGATATTTTTGACTTTCTTAATGCGAATTTTTCTGCATAGGTTTATTCTTGGGTCAACTCCAACATTTACTTTTGCTTACCTTCTCGTAAATACCAGATTTTTTCACAATTTCACTTTTGTTCCCTCCAGCCTGTTCAGCCGCCATAGCCCACAAAAAAAAAAAAACTTTTTTCCAGGTATACCAGTATAATAGTTGAGATCACAACAGACACCTATTAAGGTCTGCTCACAATCTTCATAGAATCTAAATCTTTGTTTGATGACAGAATGACGCTACGTATAGCCCCTATAAAGTGTGGTTCTCATCACAACTGGCGATTCTGTAATAGTGTATTAGATAAAGATAAGTTTTATATTTCTCCCATCTTAACCAAATTCAATGTGATATCATCTGCTGATAAAACTGAATATTCTGCTCGCAAATTCTCTTCAAATTCTACACTAGACCCATTTGGAATATCTTTGCCTGTCTTCCAGTTAGAAATAAGTCTCTATTAAGTGATATGATTTAATTATTTCCTCTATTTACTTAATACTTGTGATTATGCTGCACATCATTTTATCAAGTTAGATGGTTCATATGATTTTAGTAATTAGGAAAAGGTGTGCAAGAATAATAGACTCAGTCAGTATCTTGCTTCTATAACATACGTGCCATTGTTATGGTCATGTTTCTTTCCAATTTATTTGCGTATAAAATTTATAACCCATCAATGCAAAGACCATGCAGAGATTTACTGCCTACCTTGTTTGACAACCAGTCTATCGTAGGATATTTTAAATACACTACATTAACACAGAGATTACACGACTTATATTGAATGAAATTGTTGCCCGTATATAAAAGGTTTCGAACTGTTTGTCGATTGTTACGTGAAATGAAGACCATGGTCGCACTTCGATGACTGTTTTACGTGTTTTAACACCTTTGGGGCCTGATGTGTTATATTTCTTTTTCAATGAAAATGAATCTTCATGCAGCATACGGATGTATGCACGGTGATAATCGAACTAAGAAATAAGCCGTTATGAATTTAACGAAACAAGATCACTAAATATTACAAAGACTCAACTCGTAGAAAATAGCAGCCATAGAATTTTCATTTTATTAATTATTGTCAAGGGAAATGTTGGTTATCACCCATCTCTCTCAATGGACGTTTAAACCATCTTTCACTGAAGATGCTTAATAGGATATTATATACATATACATAACGATACAATGAGATGGTTCTCAAAGATTTCTGAGATTTGAAAATTATTGAGAATACATAATAGCATTTGTTATATTTAATCCATACTAATCAACGCTGTAAAGTCACTAGTGCACCTGGAGTTCCTTATTGTGAAAGACTTAGGAAGCAGAAACAGTAGGAAGGAGCAAGAAAAATTGAAGTGTGATCAGAAAAACAGTAGATAACTATTGATATTGCAATTAAATTTTTCAAGATCAATGTTAGAAGGAATGCAAGGATAGTAAGAGTGTTCAACAAGAAACTACTGGCATAGAACTTACGGTGACATCCAACCAATCTAACTGTAAATTGATTGATAAATACAAGATCAATCAATTAAAAAAGCGTAATCGCAGTAAAGTTTCAATCGTCCTTAGGGAAATTTATATATTTATATAATGTATAATATAATAATGCGGAAGCATCTCAATCCTTACATTCCCATTTGGAGAGATTTCAAAAGCCTTTAGGAAGCCGATTTGGCGATGAACTATTTGAAACCTTTATTATAAATGAAACATCGCAAGTATATCGCTGTCCTTTTGCTATTTTTATCACAGAACTTCAGACGTGCTACATTTCTTAGTTCTACACATCTAAAACTTTACAACCATGATGCCATAAGCCGTGTACAAATGGTCGAATTATCCTCATTCCGCTTAGAATTACATTTGTAATAAGGCATTTCCATTGAGTCAGTTTCGCCCGCAAACTGCTGCTCCTGGAAGGATGCATCCCCGTTTTGAACTATATATTATTGTCTATCGTTGACTGCTACTTATCTTACATATCATTATAATATGCATTGACATGTTCCTATTGCGAACAAAAATAACCAAATTCTGTAACCTTCTGTGATTCTTGGGATTTTACTATGGGTGGGCATATTTAGCAAAAAAAGGAATAACTGTATTTACACTTCGAATTAAACCACAGCGGTTTACATCGTGAAAATAGTATGAACTAGAATGTATTAGACGCCATATGAAAAGAAAAATAAATCAAGCCAAAATTTGTATGAAATTGGATAGCGGATTGGAGACTATTGTCAATCGAAAAGAATTGATAATAAATACAATAATGTCGAAAAAACTGAATATTTTAATGACGCCACTTAATTTTATTAATGAACAAAAAAACGTCGAATAGCAAAAACCAGAGAAAATATTTGTCAAATGCATGACTCAGTAACAATCACGTAAATAAAAGAGAAAAATTAATAAAAATGTTATTCATACGAAATCCATAACCAATACACCAACAGCTGGATGTCGTTGGCAAGATATTCTTACAGAGACCATCCCTCTTCAAACTGCTTTACAGAATTTCCTTCTCCTCGACTTGTTGCCCTGCTATTTAACCCATACTTGGAAGAGAGAAATCATAGCATACAAATGCTACCAAATTTGTATATCATATTAAACGAGATTACATTAGAGAGGAATTTCATGATAAATAGAGATGCAAGGAAAAATAACTGAAACAATGCAAGACCAAGAACAATAACAAACAGTCTTGGGAAATGAGATTAAAAACATGGACTGCCAAACTACAAAGAGACGCAAGATCAATATACACGCTACTTGAAAGAATAAACGAATTGATAGATTATGAATTAATTAAAAGGCAACAGTCGCAGCAATAGAGTAAATAGACTAAGAAAAAATAGACACAGAAAGTTAAGTGAAATTAAATATTTAGATTTGCCTAAGAGATACTACCCTAACTTGTAGGTTAACTTGTCATTTTTAGAAAACTAATGAACTTCAGGCATATACCGATCAGCATATCACATACTATAAAAATGTGTCTAATAGCATGCGATAAATAACAGATGAAAACAAAACAAGATAGAGAACTGACAGTAAAGAAAATGCAAAATGCTCATAGCTATTATTATAGCAGTGTAACAACTATTTATATTTTACCAAAATAATTGCCATACTTAAATGTGTATGATAAAGTCTGGTATTTGATATTTCCACATGACGTCATTTATAAGATGCACGTGTATTAAAGTCTAAAATATAATGTTCCAAAATAGGGACTGTAATAGTGTAACATGAACTAGTTATTTGGACTGTTTACATATAAGTTTGAGCAAGACGTACATGAACTAATTCGAAAAAGATGTATGTATTTAGGTGTCTTTGTGGGTGATGTTTTCGTCCTTCATTCAGATATGTATAGTAGAGGATCCAAACAGAGAAGATAAAGCTGTCACCCGAGTCAAGTGATCTATCAACCATGGAGGAGTGAATAATTTATAATAAAATTGTAATTATCAAGAGCATAAAACAGGCTGATTAACAGATGTCAAGAGACGAGTCATTGATGATGATATCCTACAATTTCAATGTTCGGACAGTAGTCGCTTCTGACAATCTCAAGCAGACCGTGTCGGTCAGATGAAGCTGCACACACTGAAATTTTTGATGTAACTGCAAAGTTTTCTATCTACTTTTCAGTCAAACTTGATAACCGATAACCAGCAAACACAGGATGCATAAAATCTCCATCGATTAATGACCTAAATCGGCTATTATATATATATATATATATATATATATATATATATGAAGAAGGAACAATAAGATATATAATCCGGTGTTCTTATTGATATTTATATTTTTACAAAACAGTGCTCAATGTAAATTTACAGAGCATAAATATTATAAATTAACTGATTTAAAATATGGTTTGTTCGCTTCGCAGGAATTAGCATGTTTCAAAAACCGAAGTTAAAAACTTCAAATTTAATTATATAATTAAATTAAAAGCATTACTTCTGTTTCATCTTCAAGCAAATTTTGGAATAATTTATTTTAAAAATTTACTGAGATTTAAACGCACATGCAATTCATAATTTTTCGTTTCCACGGATACAGAGTAATCCAATCATTCAGTCAAGGGCGGTAGCGTGTTCATTTTTATTGACTATTCTTGTATCAATTATGACTTATGTTCGAAAAAGAGGTTAAGTTTATGGAGGGTAAGGGCTGCATTTTTCAACGAATTTTGACATCCGTTTAACGCATGTCGTCTGTTATTTTTTTATTTTTTTTTTATCAAATGTCTTCGGCATTTTTTCCGTTGAATTCGTACTTGTATATTTAAATATTCTTTCCAAAATGGGTGTTTGTGTTATACTACGCTATCTTGAAATACAATTTTAAAATATATTTAGTTTAAATTTATAATAGACTATATATCTTTTTAAATCAAGTAAATATAATAGAATTATTTAAATTATTTAAAAATTATTATTATATATCAAATATAAGTATGAATATTACCATCTCCCATTTTTTTGTATTTTATTTTATTTTTAATTAACATTTTACTGGAGTTGTTTTATTGGTTTCCTTTTAGTACCAGAAATATTTCGATAGGGGCGTCTGATGTCGGTATTTATTCATCCTAAATGAAACTTGATGTTGATTGAACCTCTTTTAAAATCATGGCTTGTGCATCCTATATAGATTTATATGTTTTCGGCTTTCTCAATAGATGAGATATTGCATTGTTATACTAAGGATTCCGTGCGACATTTACTTTGTAGAGGACAGCTTGTGAGGAATTCTACAGTTAAATAATTTTTCTTTATCTTCATCTCTTTCTATTTTTATTTTTATATTGTTTAAATTTCTTTGGTTTTTGTCTTAGTGTTTTTCAAGGTATTAGCATTATGTTTCTTAATAATTTTTTCTAAGTTTTCAGTACAGTTGTAACTTAATTTTAGTGTATTTCTATTGAAAATAGTACTTACTTTCTTTATGAAAGTGCATAACGATTAATGCAAGGGATATTTATCCTAATTTGTTCTTTGTCATTTAGTTGTATGGAGGTGTATACCAAATTTATTTTCCATTTCTGTTTTACCATGTCTTCCATTTTTCTTTTCTATATAAGTTAGTTTTGGGCTTTTGTAACCACTATTCTTTAGGGCTTTATTATAGAAATTAATATGTTCATAGCAAATCTTCTCATTTGCTAAATTTGTACTTATTCTTTTTTTCTATAGAGGAAGGTATATGCTTAACTATAGATGGAGGATGTTTAGATTTATGGAGTATATATAAAGAATTAGTATTAAGTTTTTTATAAAGTAGGTATACATTTTTCATTAAAACTAATCTTATATCAAGGAATTTAACTATTTAATTTAGTGCTAACCGTAATTTTTAAGTTCAGGCATTTAAATTCTTTATATAATATCTTTCTAATTTTATCTATTTTAAGTTCGTAGAGATCTTTATAACCATAAGTCCATCGTCTCTGTATAAACCAATGTCAGTTATATTAATTTCACAGTACGCTGTAAGATTGAATGTTATAAAAAAACCTATAAGTTCAGAAGACTCAGCTGAGTCTAGTGATTCCATTTTCCTGTCAAAGTGGTCATAAGAATTTTTAATCCATTGTTCACCTTTGTGTATCAGTACCGATTTTTTCGCACTTATAACAATGATCTGTTCTTCTTCTGTAATATCGGTGTACTGTGTAGCAAAGACGAACGCATTCATGAACAGTTCTTTAGATATTGATTGATAATAATTTTCAATATCAAACTGCATTAGTGTATAGTTAGTTTTATCCTTTATATAAGCAAACCAATTTGTCACGTCTTTGGTATTAATCCAAAGTTTCAACCCTATCTTTTCTTTAATCTGTTGATTAACCCTTTCCAGGATCTTTTTTTTTCTAATTTTTCCGATTTCAGGTCTTGTTTGGTTTATTATTCTTGTAGTGTGATTTGCTTCAAAATCTTGATTGTGGTCTTTTAAGGTTTCATAGCCCTTTTCTTCAGAAAGTTTACCTACTCTATTACTAATCTTCAGTTTATCTTTGATCTTTTTACTGCTAGTATTTATATTAATATTAATATTATCCACTATGTTAAGTTAATAATTATGGTGGATAATATTAATCGATAGCTGTGTATTCAGAACGTAAGTGAATGTCATGCATCCGACTGTTATTCGAACTCAGCTCTGTGATTCCTCAATCAGAGCCGCTATCCATCAATCAACCGTGCATTCTTAATGTAATTTTTAAAAACAATTCTAAGATATCCTTTGCCTGTTTGAGGTCCACAATGACGGAATCCGATATAACTCGATGAAATGAAATAAATTTTGTATCAGGTTCCATGACAACTGCACATATTTTCGCCTCCATTAAGTGCGAAAATTGTCACATTTTATATTGTGAATGCGTTGATAATTCTGATTAGAATGGGATGTTAGAATGTCGATGTGGATAAACTAACACATTGAAACTAAGATAAAATCTAAAAACGCAATGAAGTAGATTCTTTCATAAATGAAATTAAAGATATACAACAATAAATAATGATTGTATTTCTGTATATTTTTCCAATATTTCTGGCATTAGTTTATTTTGTTTGAAGAAATGTCCGTCTTATTTATCGATACAGACGATAGTAAATCAACCAAGTCTCTCGTTACTCCTTCTTCAAATTACAACAAATATTATTCTATTTATCCGAGGCCTAAATTCGCTTGAGCCAGCAAATTTGTCACTTCGCCAGACACGATGCCAACTCAATTATATCGAGATCTATAGCACTCAGCCACATCTTCCACTGGTAAATAAGCAATTGAAATAAATCATTCGGCTTAAACAATGGCCACGCTTGCATAATTAATTGCAATTTTCGTTTAACAGTCGAGGACTTCTCATTGTTTGAACTAAAAACATATGCAGTAGATATCTGAAATTATACAAATGATAGAATTATTTTAAATCAAGTTAATACAGTGTTTCGTAGTCTCGTAAACACAGAGGGTTATTTTGGTTGAACACTAGATGATTAATTATACATAAAGAACATACGTAATACACACACACATATATATATATATATATATATATATATATATATATATTCATATATATTCATATATATATACAATACATACATACATATATATATGAATATATATACAATACATACACACACAGACACACACACACACATATATATACATATATATCACCATTCTTGAATCGTAAACATGGTACAATTAGGCGTCGCAAATACTGCTAAAGACTGTTGTCTTCTTATTAGAATCAGAATCTCGTTACGGTTGACAGTGATAAAGCAGATGAAAATTGTTATCAGAAATATCAGCCCGTCGCTGTACGCACCATCGTCTTTACCCCACACCTATACTCAAACGACGCGATAACGTTTTCGCGGTTACACACCACTAATTCTTGTGCTGCGAAATAATCATGCTAAAACATAGATTTGAGTTCCATCAACAGCCGTATCAGTCTTTTTCATACTTGAAAGCAATCTTTCGCTTATGTCTGTCACCGCACGATGTTGACTTCAGTGTTCACTTGTATATTTGCCTTATATTCAGCATTTTCGACCATGCATGGAGTATTGCTGCCATATATGGTCTGGACCCCATTCTGTTTCTCTCAAGGTGCTTGATAAAATCCAGAGACGAATATGCAATGTAATTGGTCCTGATGTGGCATCTCGTCTGCAGTCGCTTTCGCAGAGACGTGCCGTCGCCTCACTCTGTCTTTTTTTTACAAATGCTTTCACTGTAACTGCTCCGATGGTTCCCAGACTTCAGGAATTTAAGCGTTCAACTAGGCTGGCATCTAGCTCTCACCCTTCTCACCTGTGGAACTCCCTCCCATTGTTTCCCTGATATCTATAATCTCCAACTATTCAATTATATGTAATGTCAATCTACATATCCAGATGCCTTGATCTATCCCCTATTTTTCTCTTCATCCTTTACTCTATCACACTTATATGTTCTCGCTCTAACTATCTGTAAACCCTTGTGTGCTAGAGGTCTCCCCTTGCTTGAGGTGAAACGCTTAAAAAAAAACTCATAATACATTCAAATTAAATTTTTATTATACACATACAACCACACACACACACATTGAACCCATATATATATATATATATATATATATATATATATATATATATATATATTTTTACTGATTTAAAATATGGTTTATTCGCTGCACAGTATTAATGTAGCGAAGCAACCTTATTTTATATCAGTTAATTTACAATATTTATGCTCTGTAAATTTAAATTGACCACTATTTTGTAAAAAAAAAACAAAAAACACAGGATTATTTATGTATGTTACTGTTGTTTTGTTTTATATATATATATATATATATATATATATATATATATATATATATATATATATATATATATAATTGTTTATTTGGGCAGTAGTCACTATTTTTTACATATAAGACGAATTACAAATTACTAGAATTATGTTAGCATTCCTATAACTCAGGAGACATACATTAAAAAATCCATATTTTCAGTTAAAATTAAAAAAAACATTAGAATGCTACTAGGGTGTTTCATTAAGATGGATCAAAGTCAGCGGTGATATTTGTGAAAATTTACTTATTTCTCTATGTTAATTAAGTAATGGCAATTATGTGTGGAAAATAATATCGGCCAGATATCCGGTAAATCTTAAAGAAAAAGAAATGAATCATTACACGCTTGAACTTAATTCACATTTATTGTGACAACCTATATATATATATATATATATATATATATATATATATATATATATATATATATGTGTGTGTGTGTGTGTGTGTGTATGTGTGTGTGTGCGTGTGTGTGTGTGTGTGTGTGTGTGTGCGCGCACGTGTGTGTGTGTGTAAGTGTGTCCGCGCGCGTGTGTGTGTGTGTGTGTGTGTGGCCAATTCTCTAATTTTCTAAACAAAACCGTGTGCTGCTGAAGTCTGTTTTAGCCAAACCTATTGTTAAGGGACATTTGTTCAACACCCACAGTTACTACGTGTGGTTCATAGTGTAACTCTGGCGATCGGATTTCTCGGAAAGAGTGTATAATCGAACGCATATACGCGCACCGTTACAGATTTATTATGCGTGTCGTGCCATCTCGATATGTAATAGTGTTTCAAAAGTAAACATGGACTATTCTGCTACGTCAAGAGAGGAGGCTTGTCTACTTCGAATATCAGAAAGCTCGTTTCGGCTTGATTCGGATATTGACCCGGCTAGTATTTTGTAACAAAAACCGTCGATTGCCAAAAAAATAATATCCTCATTGGCTCATGATTTTATAATATGAGGTTAAAAATTAGTAGTAAATTATCTAAGTAGACTTTCGTTTAATTACTATAGGAGAAGCAAAACAGATAATCTTAATACACTAAAACTGCATCATTATAAGTTTATGTTATGAAAAGACCGGTAGAATGAAATAGTTGATTAAAAACGCACTGTCTACTAATAATTGATTCAACCGGTTTGCATCGACAACCTTATGGTTTAGTCGATTACAAATTAAATTCAGATTTAAAGAAAGATCACAAAAACACTTGGATATCGAATTCTGGGTCCTACGGCCGCATCACATTGAAAATCTTGTTCCTATACGATCATCCAAGTTAAGCAACGTCGAGCCTGGTCAGTATGTATAGGGTCGAACGCTTGGGAATATCAGGTGCTGCAATGTGCGTGTGGTGGAGTAGAGCAGAGTTCACAGTTCCATTGGGTTCGTTATATTACACAAAATTACCCATGTGAAAATTATAAATCCACCTCTTTATCATCCCGGTTATAGATTAATTAGTAAGACGTATCATTAAACGATTATTACCTACAAAAATTATTATAATCTAAAAAGAATATTTCTGGCATGAAATAAACTGCAAATGGTTGATGAGACTTAAAAAAAACGAATCAATCAATAAGTTTCTCTTAGGATTAAATCATTTAATTCAATTTCTTCAACCAGTCACTTGTACAAAATAATTGTACTGCGGAGAAAATTATTTGGAAAATATTAATCGATAGGATTAATATTTCCAAATAATCTTCTCCGCGGTACAATTATTTTGTACATCTTTTATTAATGTTATAATAGAATTCAAGACGAAACATCAAATGGGTATGACGATAAACTACATCAGCCTCCTGTGTAATACGAGAAACTAAGTCGGACAGCAAGGCCTCTGATCAGTAGGTTTTGTGCAGCATGGAAACACCTCTTAATTGCTGGTATTCCCAGTTCCCCCCTGACACGAGGTGGTAGCACCCAGCTATGGGCAGATAGTTAACCTCTAACCCGGAGTCAAAGCAATATGAAATACGTTTTGTAAAATAATTGTTACCAGCAATACACTTTTAGAACAAAAGATATTACCAGGAATACATTTTTGAAGAAATATATTACCAGCAAGCATTTCAAAAATGTATTACCAGCAATAATTTTTTTGAAAAAAATATCACCAGCAATACAGTTTTTGAAAAATTATCACCAGCAATGCAGTTTTTGAAAAACAAATATTACCAACAATAATTTTTTTTTTATCAGCATTAAATAACCTATTGAGGTTGATATGTCATAAAACAAATTAAACAAAACCAAACCAGACGGAACATTGATGTAATCCTGAATAAAGTCCATATTTTGAGTACATTTTTGAATTAATATATGCTTTCTTTACCTGTACATTTAAAACGTACTAGCCTGGCAGCTAACGAGGTTTGATCATACTGCGCTTGTAATGGGTGGTTATCGAAATATCTCGTCATAGATGACCGCGATATACGCAAATATTATTTTTTACTAAAATTGACTTTGAACATTTCACTTTTTACCTATATGAATTTTCTGATGACTCATAATTCTTACGTTAATGATTGAATAAGCTCCTGATGAGTTATAGGTCAATAAAATATCTGTAGAACGTCAATAATCGCATCGTTAAATATTTCAGCTTAACAACTTTAAACTATTACAATAACAATCAGAAATACTGTCAGAAAAACGCTATTGCAAACATTTTTGTTAATAAATATATTTATCAATAAGAATATACGAATCAAAATATTTTTCTTTGAAAATATTTTAAATTGACAACGTTTTACTTTTCACTGAGACACTTACTTCTTTCCTTCTCTCTTTTTTCTATCTTTCTTTTATTCATTTTCTCATTGAAACCAAGTATCGTCCCTGATATGTCAATTGCGTGTTATACAACGGTCAAAACGGAATAGTGTAATATGGATAGATTATGATTGTCATACGAACTAAGTAAAAAAGGGACAACCAGAATTATAATAGCGATGAATGCCAGTCGACATTTGAATAATATCGGGATACAAATTAAAAGGTCTGAAATTGAAAAGTTTTTTCCATTATATTGAAACAGATATTAAACACTTTCGTCGTTTCTTTCTTTGTTTATTAACGAAACCAATTAGCGTCGCTACTCTCTCTTTCCACACGATCAAAACGGGATAATCCATTATCCAGGAAGTAATGGCAGACGTTAAGCACTTCTTTCTTTCTTTCTTTCTTTTTCTTTCTTTCTTTCTTTCTTTCTTTCTTTCTTTCTTTTTCTTTCTTTCTTTTTCTTTCTTTCTTTCTTTCTTTCTTTCTTTCTTTCTTTCTGTCTGTCTGTCTGTCTGTCATTTATTTTCTCACTGAAACTAAGTAACGTTTCTGATATGTCTTTTCTGGTTTTCATTGACGGAATTGACAGGACGTAACGTGCGTGCTAACTAAAAAGTTACGCACACGCAGAATTATAATAAGGTTTTCATGATAAATGAAGACGTATTTACATCAGCTGCATATGTATGTTTTATTGCGTATAGGGCAAATACGAATATAGTAGTACATTTAAATCGGAATTCCATGAGGAGCACTTATTCATTATATGATTTCCCCCTAGGAAAGTAACGATAATCTATCCTTTCTTTCAACAGCCGTGTTTTAAATAGCAAGACTGATTGTGATCTTTAACCTTGCTTGGCAGCCAGTTTAGGAGAAAGAACATTCTGAATCCCCAACACTAGAGAAGACAACGTAAAACTATTTCATTCTGAATCCACAACACTAGAGAACGCAACGTAAAACTATTTCACAAGCTTTCCCAAGAATTCATGGAAAAACACAGCTAATTAAATAAAAGCAATCGATTGAGAGAGTTGGCCGACTACGTCCTGAAGGGACATAGCATTAATAAAATTTTGTTATCACATCTGCCCTCAGACTTGACACCAAATACGCGCCTACGTTCTGCCTCACGTTATTTACATCATTTAATTACAGGAATAATTTAAACGAAGGTAAAGCCCGAATTCAACGATTGTCTTATTTCTTTGTCCAGTCAATTTCATGGCAAAACAAATAAAAGTAATTGGATATTTACATTAATCATCAAATTATTAATATGTGTTTGATAAGTAAGACAAATACTGCCGCCAATAAAAATTATTGGCATCAGAAATGCTTTTCTACTCCTATTTTTAGTGGAAACCGCGACACAATTATTCCATTTTTACGCATATTTATGTTCATCTTAATTGTTATAAGGTGTAATATTTATAGTAAATATTATTGTTTTATGTAATTTTATACATTTTTTTAAAAAAAATTTATTTTTTTTATTTTTTTTTACCGGGAAGGGGCAGTTTGGATCATAGTGTCTTGTTGAGATACAAACACACATTTTTTTTTGTTTCGTTGATGCTTGTTAAATGCACAAACTGCAAAAAGTCTAAAATTGAAAAAAAAAAAAAATGTAAACTTTTAAACACGCTACTTCACACTAAATTATTTACTAGCACCGTAAGTCTTTTTATTGTATTTGGTTGGGAATGAATTGTAATGAAGAATGTAGCATCTTAACTACTAATCACATATGGTAGGACATTATAATTCTGGATTAAAATAACAAAACTTAGGGCGTGCACAGCAGTAGCAACGCACATAGTTGTTTAAAGAAAAAAAAACTGCTTCTCACTTGACAGAACCAGGAAAAAACTTGAAACTCTGCTGCTCCGTTCTTCTGTAAACGCCATATTCAAGTGATATGACGCCAATCGATTATTACATTTTTTCGATCAATATTAACTACTTAAATGGGTAAAACTTACCTAATTAAAAACAAATTCAAAAATTCTTTGAAAATATTTTTCATATCAAAGCCTGTGGAATTTTGCTCAGTATTTTTTAAAGAGCTCTCTGATAAGTTGCAAAACGCCATTGTAAGTAATGTTGAATACAGAATTTAATAAAATATAATTGCACTTTGTAATTTGAAGAACATAATTGATGAACTCATACGGAAATTATTTATGACAACACAATTTTTGTTCTAATCACCTTATTCCCATCAATTATTATATATATATTTTAGTACTTTAGGCGTTGTCATCCAGAACTATAATTAGCTACTAGTATTTCATTTATATTAATTGTTAGTCGCATTTTTCAATTCTACGGTATTCGGATGACATTGCGGATCATAAAGAAAACGGGAATATAGTGTGACTTTTGATTTCTGCGAAACAAGTAGCCATTAAGATAATAGTTTATTTACTTACATTATTTACATTATTAGGAATCGTACCCTACTCATCATTGCTATATTCACAACGTGAACCAGAACTTTGAGAGTTGAGTTAAAGGGAAATAACTGAGACATCCGGAATAGGCATGGTACGTGGAACTAGAACAATCTACCTCGGTGAAGGAAATAAAGAGTTTGTTTCACAAATCCAATCATCTGAGGAAGACTGGAGCATACAACGGTCGAAACGTTGTGAATATGACAATGAAGATGATAATAACAGTCCGAATAATGTAAATGATGCAAGTAATCATAATATCTCATCTCAAAGATATAGACGGAGTGTATTTACGTCTATAGATAATAATGGTATTCTTTGAACTTTGTTTGATATGTAATTCCCTGAAGTATAATATATTGTTTTACCATTCTATTTTGTTTTAAACGAATTCAAAATCGCGATCAAATCATTTTGAATAATAGAATAACCATCATTATGTTACGAATTCAAAGTAAACTTAGAAAACATTTATATAATTGAATAAACGCCCGATACATTTAAGCAATAGAATATTTTTGTATATTGCACATATAATTACAATTCTTTACGTGACTATGACAACCATTTATTATGTCGGCCTCTCTGTTGGAGCTAGAATTAGACAAAAAAAAATAACTCACCTTCCGTCTTATTGCGTCTCTATTTAGCCGTTGGGAATCTTTTTGAAAAGGTGACTTATGTCTTTTTTTTATTTTCGAGAAAAAATTTTTTTACTCTCTTGCAAATCAGACTTATGTTAACTTTTTAAATTAAGTGCATGTCATGTATATCTTTTTGACATTCATGCCAAGAAAACCAACTTCTCTGCGCGTAAATTATATATATATATATATATATATATATATATATATATATATATATATATATATATATGTATATATATGTATATATATACGTATGTATGCATATCTTTTGAACTGAGGTGCAGAGTGAACGTTTATAAAAAAGAAAAAAAGTCAGCATTACATAAACTGGAAAAAGATTTGAAAGACGCAAAGTGAATAAACACTCTCTTTACTATAAAACAGACCAGAAATTAGATCCTCTGAGATTAGATTATTTTAGACATCAATACGAAATTATTCCCGCTTATTTTCCAGAGAACTCGAGCCAATTATAACAATGCTACGACTCAACAAAGAATATTGTAGGATCTACATTCAACAAATACTTTTTGACAAAGTGTTTTTTTCTTCAAATGCGTTAAACATTCAACATTTCTTTTGCAAAATGAGGTATTATTTACAATATTAACATGTCGAAATACAATTGTTCTCAATTAAAATTTAAAGCGATTAGTTCCAATCACATGTTGCAATAAATCATCAATATCAAGGAAATTTAATCCAAAATGATAATGTGTTTTGTATGAGATTCTATTAAACTGAAAAAAATGTTCTTACGCTCTCGCAACTTGCTATGATTTAAAAAAAAAGCCAGCATATTAAAGAGATATTGGCTGATGAGCATTTGTTATGACATTTAATAAAACGTTCCATTACCGGAGGAAATTGTGAAATATGAACTTGCGAAGTGACTGCTGTGAACAAAAACATAGTTACCAAACGCACGAATGGAAAATGGAAAACATCACACATCGATGAACATGGGAAATTATATTACATATTTCCTGATACACAAATGTCAGTTACCCACTTTAGTGTTTCATATATACAATCTAATTTTTAAAAAAATAATTAAAAAAAGATTGCATTGAAATCCCTGTGAAATAAAGTGAATCTGTCAGATCATAAATCCGATGCATCGATAAAAATAAGGAAGAACATTTTACTTTGAAATGTTATGTGTCAACTATAAAAGAACAATTCTTAAAAATCAGTATAAACTTCGCTTTAATTAGGTTTTAGGATAAAACTTTATCAACATGTCATAGTTCATATTTTCTGATAGAAATGCAATAAGTGTGATCCCGCTTATCCGTTTTATACAGTGCTTGTTCTCTCCTATCAAACCAAGTAATCTATATTTAACGGTAGTTACACATCGCAAGAGTAGTATTAACAAGTTACGTGATGAGAAGAGACATACAATCATCCATCGGATATTATTTTATATAGACACAATTAACTATTCAATTATTAGTTACTTGTCATAAACTATTGCTGTTGCTATATTATAAAAAAACTAGTGTACATGTGCCGTAAAAAATGACTCCAAATTTTTTTAAAATCTCATTGTGAGATGGAATGAAACCAAATTCTTGAAAGAATATACTGACATTCAATAAACCGGACAATTGACAACTAAAACTCAATCGACTGCTTAATTAATCCGTTCCCTTTATATTTTTAGACATTCAATGGTATCAGTAATTCATTGATTACTTTTGGTATTATAATAAATCGCTTGTTTCTCAATATCTTTTCATGTTTACATGTGTATGCCTTCAACATAACAGTGATATGGAAATCTTTCTGGGAAGAAAAAGATTAAAAACTGAACGACGAAAAAGGCAACGATAAATACGGCGACGACAAAGACGGTGACGACAAAGATGACGTCGACAGTGCCTCATTCAAGATTAAATAGAAGCAAGACGATGACCTAATAAACAAAGGTAGATGAGTGCCTCACATGAAAGATTAAACAAGGAAAACTTCTAACTTAGGAACTGCTTACTTAAAAGTTTCGTTTTGCTTTGAATGTAATATTGGTTAAATGCAGATAAATATTTCATTTGTATAGAATCGTTCGATTGGAAAGGTTGATTTTCCTGCTTCTAAGCTTTAATAATCCATGAAAAAATATAAAATCGACTTTGCCAATTTGAACGATTCTCCGTGGCTCGATCGGTTAAGGCACGTCAGAGTAAATGACGGTTCCGTATAGGATACAGGATCGATTCCTGTCGGAGAAGGAATATTTTCTAAAAAGATTTCTCTAGCATTGAGGACGGTAAATGATATTAATACTGTTTATTATAAAACAGAGCATTTACTTAAATATTTCTTTATCTATGAAAAGAATTATAAACATAAAAATGTTTTAAAATAATTGTCGGACTCTGTCCACTTCATATAATCATTATATATATAAACAAAAACATTTAGATACAAGATTTTTAAAATGTGTGAGTATTGCTTAAACTGTAGTTATTGCTGACGAGTTTCGTCCAATGTGGACTTTTATTCATATTTATAAATATTGTCTTTTCTACAGGTAAACTCTGAGAAATTTTCATATATATATATATATATATATATATATATATATATATATATATAAAAAAAAATGCTTAAACACTAACATTCCATGGTCATAATTTATTCCATTGGAATCGTAAATACGATCAATTCATATATATATATATATATATATATATATATATATATATATATGTGTGTGTGTGTGTGTCTGTGTACATATATATATATATATATATATATATATATATATATATATGAGACAAATTTTTAGGGCTACATCTACATCACACAAATAATAATCTAAAAACAGAGGGTATTTTATATTAAATAATCCGATAAAACAGTATCATCTTGATTAAAAATAGAAATTTTAACGTACCTTACGTCCGACGCTTCCTCAAAAGAAAAAAAATCGTTTTTTTTTCGTTTTTTTTTACTTGTATATTTATCATATCACTCTCTGATTAAATCTTATGACGCATTCTTTTTGTCTTAGCTACAAATCTAATAGTTTCTCTTTGTTCTGATTTTTCCTTTCAGATTTGTCATATGATGTGGAATTTTCTATATTTCCGCTTCCTTTACTTCTTTCATTTATTCCTTTTAGGTTCTGCCATTACTTTATTTCTTCTCTATATTTTTCATAAAATCCGCCTTTGGTTAGGTCACCAGTTCAGCTACACAGCGGTTTCCCCTAAAGTTAAATGAATGTCCATATGCAATTTAACATATTTTTTTCTAAAACGGTTACGTTAAGCCGAAGGCAACACCAAAGATAGGTAGCCCGAGTCAAATATGACATCTAAAATTCGTTACAACACCATTGTTCATGCCACAATACCATTTGAAAAATCTGTGCTTCTTATATTCAAATTGGTATAGAGTATTTTTTTGTTTTGCTGCAGATTTCCGACATATGATATTTCTTCTTTTCGGCATATCTCTTGGAGATTAATGTTTGTTTTGCAGATTATTTTCTGGCAGCAACGAATTTTTACAATACTTTTTAACCAATTATTCATGGTAAGAAATGAAAAAGTGTTTAAGTATAAAATGTGTGTAAATACAAAATTTTGGGTATAAACAGCGCCATCATGAATGTTATTCTTTCCCAAAACGGTCATTTGTTTTAAAGTTGCAGAAAGACCGCAAACAAATGCTGTTAGGTAAATGCATATAAGAAATATGTGTTAATTTGATTTATATAATAGCAGATTGTGAAAGATAGATAAATAAGGATTTAACAGGCTGAATATATATATATATATATATATATATATATATATATATATATATATATATATGTGTGTGTGTGTGTGTGTGTGTGTGTGTGTGTGTGTGTGTGTGTGTGTGTGTGTGTGTGTGAAGCATTTCAACCCAAGCAAGGCGGGATACCCCTAGCACGCAAAGGGTTACAGAGTAAAGAGGCATTATGGCGTAAAGGATGAAGAGAAGGACAGGAAATCGGTCAGGGCATCTGGAGATGTCGATTGGCATTACATTTGGAAATTATAGCTATCAGGGAAACAAGTAATCGGAATGGAATTCCACAGAAGGGAGGAGCAGGACACGAAGATATGGTGTAGAAGAGACGGCCAATTTTAACTGTTTGGGCAGTGAAAGTGTCGGGTCGTGATGCCAGCCAAGTCGCAAGCTTAAATTCATTCAGTCTGGGAACTATATCTATCTATCTATCTATATATATATATATATATATATATATATATATATATATATATATATATATATATATATATATATACCAATGTAATGAGAACAAAACTAATATATATATATATATATATATATATATATATATATATATATATATATATATATATATATATTCTAACGTTCACTGCATTAATTCAAAAGAGGGTTAAATACCAATATTAGAGCAATAATTATTTATTATCATTTTTTCATATATTTCAATTTTTTTTTTTTGTCTAAATGAAAAACTATAATATATATATATATATATATATATATATATATATATATATATATATATATATATGACAATATTTGGATGGTGTCCCACATACCAAAACAAGGACAAAGTTCATATAATCTTGTGTTCGGAAATTCTTCGTTTTTGATTTATTATTTTTTAAATTTTCCGTCGACGCCGTTAAATGCGCTATCCAAAAATACGTTTATGAAGTTTGGGTAGGGTTCCCCACACCAAAACAAGGTAAAATCACCATATAAACATATGCCCCAAAAGCGATCGTTGCACCTCAACAAAGCTGTCGTAACAAATGTTCTAAATGTGCTCCGCCTGCTGCAAAACTTTTTAAATAAATTCACACGCTGTTGCCTTCTTTCGCAACCCCTCCAATAATACGTTGATGTAGCGTCTCTGCATTATTAATGACTGCTGAACAAACCATTTTTTTAGGCGGCCTCATAGATAAGCCTTCAAAATATTGAGGGTGGAGGAACGCCCAGGCCATGAAACATACGCCACATTTCCATCTTTAATGGTAGAAATCAGCCAGCGCACCGCAAACGGTGTGACTGATATGTGCCGGAGACCTTTCATGCATAAACCACATGCATCTTCGTATTAGCAGGGATACATTCTCTAGTAGGTCTGAAAGTGTGTTTGAAATAAAGTCCTTTTATACGATTCTGGTGACAGGTACTGGGAGAACATATGTGCACATCAGTCAATCACCTACATCTCCAGCCCACACACATTAATCGTAAACTGATGCTGGTTTCATGGGGATTCCGATCCGACCGCAAACGTTATTTGCGCAAATTTGTTATTCCATCTTTTCTAAATGTAGACATCCGTAAAAAAGACTGAAGATCCGAACAACAGATCGGCTGTTTGTGTAATAAACCATCGGCAAATGTTCTTCCATGGCGAGTGAACAGGGAGCGTAAGACCTTGTACACATTGCATAAGATACGAATAAATGAGCTGCTCTTGAAGCACCCTCCATGAGGCATCATGAGATGTACGGCATGTAGGGCCACTTGTGCTGATACTTGGATCGTAAATATATGAACCTGTACAATGCTTGCTTCGTGGTCAGGCTTGCGAACGGACCTCGGTCTTCCTCGATTCATAGTTTGTGTTGCTACATATAATCACTCGGCAACGCTACGACAAACAGCAGAAAAGCTTGGATGCCTCGGCTATTTTCGATCTGGAAGATAGATCTGGTACAATCTTACAGCAACTTTCGAAGTTTTTAGTTATCAGGGAAGGAAGGAAACGAACTGGAGTCCCATATACGGAATGTGCGAGAAAAATGATACAGTACAAGGGGCGGTTACATTTAACTAATTCAAAAGTAAAACGGTGGGACTTAGATGTCAATCAAGTAATAAACGTGAACTCAGGTACTCCGTGCACCAAGGAAAAAAATACAATGAAAATTGCCATGAAAATATTTGTAGAAAAGACAGACGGAAGATACGTCAAATCGGTGAGAAAGTGACTGAAATCGAGATGCCAAGCCAGGATAGATGACAATGCAGCTCCTTCTTTGGATATTGTCAAAATAATGAAAATGAGTTACAGGAGCACCAGACCAGACGTTGAAAACTGTTCTATACACATACGAATGGTAGATATGTATATGTTTAAGATGGACTCTAACGAGATAAAAAAAAAAACTTTCTGACCAGTCACTGTGACCCAACCTTCCTTGAGATAGATGAAGCTATTGATTCTATGCTGATAGATGGCAGAACAGTTTCTCTATGATGGTTAAAATGAGACCAGTTTAGTTTGGGAGGCATTAAATTTTCCGAACCATTTCCTGTTCCAGTTAACAATAGACTGGAGGTTCTTTTCAAGAGAAGCGGCTTGGTTAACTTTGTCATCTCTGACGGAATTGCTATTGAGACAAGAGTAAATGATAGTGTCATCAGCATAAATGACTACTTGGCAACTGATGATCAGAAAAATCATCAATGTACATCAGAAACAGCGTAGGGCCCAGGATATAGCATTGGAAGACATCCGTTTTCGTTGAAAGGATCTGGAAGCGAGTCCCGTCATTTGATAGGAAGGATTGGATTAAATTAAACAATCATCCAGTAATACTGTAGACCTGGAGCTTACGTAGAAAAACAGCTTGCCAAACCCTGTCAAAAGCCTTCGAGATATGTAGAGCTACAGATCGAGCTTGATATACATATTCAGTGATCGTCGTTAGCACATCAGCGATAAACCTGGCAAAACGGAAGAGATATTGTCTGTCAGAGGTAAGTGTTATGGGGTCCACCCTTTTCGGATATAATGGACTCGTCCTGCTGCCATAAAATAGCCACAGTCAGGCAGAGAAGATGAGTCGTACAAGGGTCGTATCGGAGTCGTACAGGAGTCGTCTGTGAGTGTCGGATAGAGTGAAGTAACCTCTTGTAGAACCAGTTACAAGCAGGTAGACTCTAAGGAAGTCCTACTTCGAGACTGTATATATCTATCTGTATTTGCTACTAACCGTGTTCCTGGATTTTACTAACAGCATTACCTTTTGTATTTTGTGTAAATACATTTAATTTCTTAGCTTAAATACTTGCGTTTGTTATTTATTGGATACCTATTTTTCACGCGGGATCCACAACAGTAAGTGTAGTCATTTTTTACCGAAGGTAGAATTAGGCTTTCCAATCCTGCACTCAGTTCCGTTTTTTTCTATTTTATCATCGCTGGAAGTAATAGCACCAAGATAGATGAAAGAGCAGTTCCCAAGTCTTTCCTCTCGGTATAAACAGTGGCAGAAACATATGAGGAATGTTTAGAGATAGGCAGATGAACAAGTTCTGATTTTTATGCTGATGTTCATACAGAAAGATTTAGATGCATGAGGGAATCTTTTAACGATCCATTGGATTCCCACAAATGCGCATTCGTCCTCAAAGAGCAAGTCACGAAAATTTTGGATAATCATCTTTGATCTTACTTTGAAACGTTGTTGGTTGAACAACATACCACTTGTCCTAAACTCAAATCTTACAACTTCTTTAATATACTCAAATATTGTTTTCAGCATGACAGCAAAATACAAAGCAAATGAGACAGGTGCAAGAACAAAACCTTCTTTTGTTCCATCAGAGACAATGTGTAGGTTACACATCTCTCCACTTCTAACTGAGGCCAACAACATCTGATGGAAAAACACGATGACACACTTCAATAACAACTGCCTTCCTAAGAACGACCCAAAGATCATCCCTTGAAACGGTATTAAAGGCCTTATTGAGACCGTCGAATGCAACATAAATCCGTGTTATGCTTCCTCATTTACTTGCATAAAACAGAAAATCATATACACAGTGCTTCTACCAGACCGAAAGCCGCACTCAGTTTCAGACCAGTCTGAATTAAGCAGAAAAGAGTTGAATCAGTTCAAGGGGATTCTGCCTCTCTGTTTATCACCTTTGAATTTATTACCTTTGTGTTTACAGATGGAGAATAGAAGTATCTTTAAACTCATGAGGAACTGATCCTGAACCTCAGATTAAAGAAAAGAGATCGCAAATTTTACAAACCAGGAGATTGCTGCTGCATTTCTATATCATTACTTGTATGTCATCATTATCAAAGGACATCTCGTATTCCATGTTTTTTTTTTTATGGCTCCTTTAATCCCGAGAATAGATGGAGTAGCTCATAGCCCTTCAAGAATATGCATCATTTGTAACTTGTTGATAAATTTCTAGTCTATATTGGAATCCATGTTTAGAAATTTGGGAAATGTTCTACTCACCTTTTAATATCTTTTTTGTCCATTAGAAGGAATTAAAAGTGAGTAGGACATAAAGATTTTCCGAGGGATAAGCCTGACTGATTTGTATACGTTACACATTAAACCAAGCACAACTGAAAATTCATCTCTGAATTCGTTTTCTCATGCTAATTCTTAAAAAATAACAAAAACTATAAGATTTTCTAATTTTTTATCCATAATTTTGAATGGGTTAAGATTATTCACCTTTTAAACAAGAAGCTAATGTCAAAAACTGCGACAAAATGTTGATTTATTTTAGACGGAAAAAGTTATTCCAATAATTTAGACCGAGTTTAAATGTTTAAATGATTTTTTTTAATTTCTTTCAGATTTGGTGGATAATTAGGCGATATTGGTGGATATTTAGGTGATATTATTTTTCATACTTAATTAGCATGAATTAAATAACATGTCACAATAGGGAAATAAATAAATTTTCACAAATAACACAGATCTATTTATTGCTGACTTTGATCCGTCTTAATGAAACACCTTTATATATAATCCGCCTTAATCAAAAACCTTTTTATTATAACATGTCTGTTTTGTACATTTGCTTAAATTTTTAGTTTTTCTAGTGGAAATGTTCATCTATATTGCATTTGATCGATGATTGTCGAGAATTAAGTTGCAATAAAAATTTGTATTGTGACGTCGTCCCCCGGTCGCAGCGTCGACTGTGGCGTTCGATCCCGGTCGCGGCGCCAATTGTGACGTCACGTGCTCCCCAGGCTCTGATATCCTGGTCACGGACAGCACCAACTGTGACGTCTTTGCCGCGGCGTCAGCTGTTCGCTCCTCGCTGCTCCAAACGTGACGTTTTAACCCTTTGGTTAGATTGATACCAGTCTCGCCGTTCCCAACCCGCTTCCAACGCCTGGTTACCAGGGTAACTGCACTGATCTCCAGTCTGCCTACCCACGTTGTGAATTGATCTTAGACAGACGAGATCAAACAGGGGTTGGGGCCGTAATGCAAGTTGAGTCTAACGGGGGTGATAACACACAATTATGTATGAAAGAAAAAATAAAAACTCACAAGGTCCAACGTATCAAAGAAAAAGGTAACAAACTTTTTATGTCTATTTGCTCGGTACATAGGACTATGTCTACTTCCACACCCGTTCTGTGGATTGTAGCACAACGCTTTTACTTTGGCAACTTTAAGGCTTCCAGTTGTCTGCTCTCTAAGAAATTTGTGTTTCGGTGTGTCTTTGGACGAAAGTCGAAAAAAAAAAAACTTATTTCTGTGGTCTGATTCTAAGTCGCTCTTCAAACTACTTGTTTTTGGTTGAAGAAGAGTCCAGAAGTGTGCGTGAATCTTGGTCAGCTATCTTGACGCGGTTTCAACACTGGGCGCTCATCTCTGCTTGTGGTCCACGGCTGAACTCTTTCGCCGTCCGCTGCTCAAACTCTAACTCAAACTGATTTCTGTCGGTTGGGGTCCCGCTTTTATTGACGCAGTCAAAACTGGGGTGGGTCTGTCGGCGCCAGGGGTTTTTCGATAATTCTAAATACGTATCCACCCTTCTTATTTCTGGTTAGGGATTTTTCATTCCTTTCCATTTTCGGTAACTCACTCTCACTCCCACTCCCTTACTGTGCCTATGAGGGGCGTGTGCCTGCTTCCCCGCTTCTTCGTATCGGCTTCTCACACTTACACCTCTGACAGTGGCGTCGACCGATTCTCCTCGTGCGTCACGTGACCGCTCTCGGCCAATGAGGTCCTGGTCGGTTATTTTTCCTCCTCCTTCGAGTGTCATGTGACCGCTTTCGGCCAATGAGGTCCTGGTCGGGTATATTTCCTCCTCCTTCGTGTGTCATGTGATCTTATTTAGCCAATGACGTCTTTAGTCGGGTATGGACAATCCGTGGCTTTGTTTTGGGGAAAGGAACACCTTGCTTAAAAACCAAAAATATTAATCTAAATCGCCCCCACCATGAGCGACCGCGATGAGACCTTCGGCTTTTTAACACGTGTTATTTGTCAAGCAGTTTATCGCTAATTGGATATGACCTAAGAAAGGGATTTCTCAGACCTGTTGGCGTTTTTGAACGAAATAAAAATATTTCATTTTCCTCCGGCCGAAGGTCCGATAATAAAAATCTTTATTATCTCAAAAAAAATTTTCAGCGACATCATCTTGTGTGGCTTTTTCCAATTCTGGAGATTGTCTGGGTTTTCGTATTAATGGTTTGCCTTCATATCCTTAGATACACTTCCCCACCCACTTAGACTTTTACTATCATCCAAATGACACACTTTCCACTTGTTACTTATCAATATTTTTCATTGTCCCTAAACTTCGTTTCTTCAACCAATTGATAACAACTTCCATTTTCCCCAGATCTCGGTTAGATGCTTGACCTGGATATTTTTCGACACCTGTTATCTGTCAGCCGAGCGTGTGCGTGCTCGCCTATGACCTGTTTTCGTATTATTTTTTCTTTCTTTCTTCTTCGTTTTCTCTTTCCTTCTTCCAGATCGCTTGAACGTAAAGAAAGAATTATTCTTAAAACCCGAAATATTTTCCGGCCTTAAATAATTATTAAATGGTTGATAAACCGTAAAAAATAAGTCATATATCTATGAATATTTCTTTCAAACCGTCAGGATGCATGGTGCCACAGTATGTTTTATAAATACTTCTTCAAAAACATTGAGGTGTAGTGGAGTAAGTGCCGAATCATAAATTGCAGCTGTAGGGAGAGGCACGAGACCCTTGCATCCGTCGTTTTAGTATGTATTCAAGTCAGTAAATACCAGAGATCTTAAATGAAATAATGTTACTCAGAAAACTTGATCTTTCTAAGGAAAAATGGTATGGGCGCCCCCTACTATGTACTCATTTTATCATAAGTGTTAACAAACTATGTTTAATAATCGGTGTCACTCAGAACGTCAAAATTTCTCGGAGCCACGAGAATTGACATAGAAAATGATCCCAACGTCAGAAGGTGTAGAGTTGTGTATTGCTGTATTTCATTGCGGGTACCAAGATAAACAAATAAGGGAACATATCTTTAATTAGAGCATACACACAAAATAATATCAGAGAAGAAAAAAATACAAGGAAATGCGAATTTAGAGAGCATAATTCGTCATGCACTAGCAAAAATCAGATCGAATTTTCGAAAAGAAAACATTCGAAAACACATATCCTCGATTCGGCCGTCGGGAAGTGAATTATAATACTTTTTTATGTATGAAATATTTAGTATTTTATCCTTCTTGGAATATATTATCATTAAATCACATACATGCTATCAGCCCAAGTCTAGAGAGTCGAGTCTACCTTTAAAGAATATAAGTTGAAGTAGAAAAAAAGATTGTCATTTTGAATGGCATCTGTGTGAATGTGAACATTACATGCCAGTATGAGATTTGAAACCATGTCGTCAATCTCACTTTCCGGGCCAATAAAATTAGGCTAGAGAAAAATCGCGTTAGCAAAATTTTGAACTCATGAATAATTTTGAAAATGGTTTATGTTGAACAACCATTGTAACAACATGAAAAATCCCAAACTATAAGAATATTGATTGATGGATTTGTTTTCCATCATTTTGCAGGATATTTTAAACAGAAAATACTTTTAGTGTGTGAGAATTTTTAAAAAATATCAATGATTTACAAGTCTTACTAATTAACCCATAGCTGGTATTCTAATGCGGTCACCCATCTAAGTACTAGTCAGGTTTGATGTTGCTTAACTTAGGTTATCTTACCAGACCCGGCGTTCCAACATGATATGACCGTAGGCAAATTGTAAAAACGTATTACACAGGATAGCAAATAAGCTGCGGTCGTCCCTATATGATGATTCATAAAGACTATACACACGTCCGACCAAAGAAAACTTGCAATACTTGTTACAATCAAACACAAATATTAGGCATAATTAGGTTTAGTATTTACAGGATCTTAGCAAAGCACAAATATAATGACAAAATGAATAATTTATCAAATGTTGGTTTCTTAATTGTTAATTACACACCCAATACAACCTCGAAAAGACATATTAGCAGCCTGAGAATATTGCTGTTTCTTTAACAGGGTTTACGCCTTACCGGCACCTAAACGCTCTGACAATGGTTGTATAGCCGGTTGAATTCAGCGCTAGAAAATTACTATAGTTCTACTTGCATTCTCCATCATGTGGCTGGTAGAGCCACCCTGTGTCCACAAGTTGATCTTAATCCCTGGTAAAAATATTTTCGCTTTGGATATTTTTGTAGGCTGTAGTACACGCTTAACGCTTTTAAAAGTACTGTACATCTTTTTCATATGGACATTATACAACACCCAGTGCAATGGATTACACTGGATGTTTGGTAAATAATATGTTTTTCATATCATTGGTCGGCCCAATAAATGCATCGTTCATTTCGGTGGCAATAAAATGGCATCTGCTGTGAAGATATTCTTTTGAGATATTACTTAAAGAGTAAAACCATGTTTCTTGTAGTATCTGGCCATTGTCTTGCATAGTTCTAGTCTTTTAGGGGAATTCTTTAAAATCCTAATGAATAAGGTTTCGCCCAGGCGTCCATGCCCATTGCTTCACACGAATTTCATCTTAGTGCATATCTGCATCATAAGATTTGTTAGCTCCTTCTTAATGTAGGACCTGTTGTAATGAAATGGTGTCTTTGAATGTCTTTCTTTGGATACCAATGTCGTTGTATTTGTTTTTTAGACAATAAACACTGTTACAGTAGTTTTAATGTAATTTTTTGCCTATCTGTACGCACACTCCCTATAGATGAATGATATTCATATGCAAACATCTATAACATATATATATATATATATATATATATATATATATATATATATATATATATATATATATATATATATATATATATATATAATCCAAGCCGCTATCCATTACTCCACCGTACCTCCTTGGATTGAGGAATCGCAGAGCCGAGTTCGAATTCAGTCGAATCCATTACATTCACTTACGTGCTAATACCCTTGGGAAAGGTATGAATCCTCTTCCTCTCCCTCCAGCTATGGGTAAAATAGCAGGACAGACTGGGTTCTATAGCCTTGGATGGCAACTGGTCTAGGAGAAGGACAACTCTGAATTCAAAACCTGCGGAGGGTCGTTTGGGAACCTTGTGGCATTCGGTGCACACGGTCTCTGTATTCGTCCCTTCAAATAGTGTGGATGGTCCTGCACGAGGCCTTCACCACTATAATCAAATCTCATGTGTCGTTGTCGGGCTGTCGGTTTCCTGGAAACTGATCTGCTTGACCCTCATACGTCGAATCTCGACGGGAGAGTCGATTATATATATATATATATATATATATATATATATATATATATATATATATATATATATATCGGTGTGCGTTGTTGTGTAAGTGATAGCGGCTAGAAATGAGAAAACGATGGGCTCAATTTAAATTCCATTTGGCTATTTTACATTCTCTTTTGACCAAATACTCTTCGGAAAGTTTTGAATCCATCTAATACTCCGACGTATGGATGAAATAGTATAGACAAAGGCTTTTAATAAAATACTCATTTACAATCGAAAGCTATAATTAGCCTATAAATGTTTGATAAAATATAAAAAAAAATCTAAATCAATCAATACACAGATCCGTGTATAATTTTATTCCCAAAACATAAAATGAGTATAGACTTTCATTTTATTAATAAGTTATGATTGCTTATATAAGAAGTGTTAGTGGACATTGAATATTGGAAAATAAGTTGTTAGATTTTCGTAGGTACCGAGCAAAAGAGGATGCAGCGCTTTCTGCAATTTGAATCTGAAAAAAAGGCTATGCAAAATTATTGCGCCATTGAAAGATCTGGGAGCAGAAAGTCATAATAATATGTAAATTTCAAAGTAGCTGTTGTTCCAAATTATGAAGATGAGTAGAAAATATCTTGACAAGGCATTGACGTTGAACATTAGCTTCAACTTTTGCTCTAAAATCATTTCCAAATCACATTAATGAAGAGTAAATGAGATACTGGATTTAGACTATGTCGACCACTCATTAATGTTCTTGGGAAGACATGAATCCACTAATTCTCGGTTGAATTGCAATTGAGAGTGCGCACCCTTTGCGTGTCTGTTAACCCCTCTGTGAGAAAGACAAATCTTAAATAAAAACCGTGTGAAAATATAATCGAACATTATACATTGAAAATAACAGATCATATTAAAGCAAACATATATATGCTAAAACACGAACATAGTAATTTACATTTGCGCATATATATATATATATATATATATATATATATATATATATATATATATATATATATATATATATATATATATATATATATATAGTTTAGTGTTTATAACATGAAATAAGTATATCTCCACAGGTATTATAATTATAATTATTAACATAGGATTTGTAAGAAGAACTGCCAATTATTTTATTTGCTCTGGCTTCCACTGATTTTTCATTTTGAGTTATATAGAAATTGTTGCCTTTAACAATTATAAAAGAAGATATTATTTTCAGAGTCACACAAACAGGCATTTCTTATAAATTACAGTAATTATGTAGTAGGACATTCTCATGCCGACCATTAAATATGATTTCATTACTGCCTTTTATACAAATTACTGTTATTAGTCTATTCTACTATTTTGTGTGTGAGAGTGTGTTATTTGAGATTTAAAAGGCACCATGCTGTTACAATTTATATAACAATGAATAAACTGCCTTTCGACTGAGACAAAATTTCAACGATATAAATTTTTACATTTTTGCAGCTCGTTTGAAGACTATGTGCACTAAATAAAAGCAGGGCAAAATAGTTCTTAGTTATCAGCATTCTTCATCAGTGCATCACGAATTTAAAAGTGTCAAGTATGCGTAATGTTCAATCATGTCTATCTGTTCTTAGTGCATAAAATGAAATCTCTACAGAATTGGAATTCTCATTGAGATTGCGTGTGTTTAGTTCATACTAATTACCTTTTCAATATTATGAAGACACCTTTATCTAATTTTCCTCCTAGCTCGTGATACAATACGAATAGTCACTGACTCATCGCAACACAGAAGAATGCGGTCAGGTAAATAATACTTACTTAAAGCTTGTACTCGATCCAGTCTCCCTCTTTTTAACCGTAAGATGAGAAAAGTGTTGGCCTTTTTCCTATCTCAAATTTGATTCAGCATTACCTCCCGACGTTTTCTGATATTATAGGACCACGGAAATATCTGAAATGCAAACATATTTTGCTTTGTAAAAGATGAAATGAATGACTGCCACGTTTCAACGCATATCTATCCAATTTGAAATGTTATAATGGCTGATATTTCTCTTCTTTCCGTCAAACAAAACGTTAAACGAAATTTTCAGTGAGACTCATTAAGGACCAAACCAATGCCCACAAAATGGTTTTTAACAGAATAAATGTTTCTTGGAATTACAAGAACAGAATCATGATAAATTTAATACTTTCTTATTCATCAGCTTCAATAATATATGAAACCACTTCTTTTCTCGGTAAAAAAGAAAGGAAATTCTTTTCTAGTAAAATAATTGTTTTATCATTCCAACTTCATTGACGCCTCTCTAACTGGTACTATCAGGGCATAAAAATGGAAATCATTATGTAAGTTGGCACGAATTACGAACTGTCTTCAAAAATAATGATTTGTTTATATTTCCCAGTTAATATGTTTGTTCTATGAGAGTATTGGCTAACTACGGAGACGTTGAACTTAATTCTTGTAAATTCATAATCTTGCATTGTATCTTTTCTACTTGACCATAAAGACACGAATTACTTGATATAAAACCCAGAAGAGTCAATGGGAATACCCGGCGGTTGATAAATGTCACTGTGATGAAAAAGACGTTCGATAATTTACTCAGGGTGAAAGGGGTGTTATTAAATGAATCGTGTTGACTTAATGACGAAGATTAACCAAATATTAATACCCTTGATATTGCTCATCAAACACTACCTTTCCATGAATCAGTATCTATAATCTTCCTCAATAACGAATTCTATACAAAGGTATATAAGTTTATTTTTAATGTTGTTATTAGTACATATATTATTGATAGGCTTTTTGTTTTCATATTCATGTTGATATTATTATTATATTAGATTTATTGACACAAACAGTTCTATTATAGGAAGCTAGATAAAAATTAATTAAAAAAACGTGAAGTTAAGTTTAATCTTATTGAGAAGCAATAATGACAAAAATGGCATATGATTTTCTACACTAATAAGAAGTATTATTATTGATAGTTTCTTGAATATTTGGTGTTGAGAGGGATCAAGGAATCTATTAAATTTTATATAGTCTAAAATATTTCTCCGTACTAGAGTTTAATATTTGGTTGCCTTTGTAAAATCTTTGTTTATATGATATAACATATTTTCCTAAATCTTGGATGCAATTTCAAGTGCATCATGGTTACATTGTATATTTTTCTATCAGGTCATCCCATAAGTTCGGTCCGAATTTTAACTTTTTGTTAAAATGAACGAAATTTAAAGAGTATTTTATGTCTAATGGAGTTGAACATTATTTTTATGTTTAGATGCATTTAAACTGATCAAATTTTATTTCAGAGAACAATAAAATTAAATTTTGTTTGATTAAAACCCTGCTAACATGGAAGTACCCAAGAATCATTTGAGGCACATAATGCTTTATGAGTTCAAGAAAAGAAACTCAGAAGCCGAAGAGGCTAGAGACATTCACGCAGTTTATGGAGAGGAATGTGTGAATGAAAGAACTTATAGAAGATGGTTTGCAAAATTCAGAGGTGAAGATTTCACCCTTGAAGATGAAGATCGAACCGGACGTCAAGTTGGGTTTGATGAAAAGCTTCTTGAAGCACCCTTGAAGAAAATTCTGCTTTATCAGTTGAGGAATTGGCAGTGGTTCTCAGTTTAAACCATACAACTGTTCATCGTCATCTTCAATAACTTGGAAAATTCCTAAACTTGGAAAATGGGTGCCTCATGAATTGTCTGAAAACAACCTCAAATCCCGAGTTGACATCTGCTCTTCTCTCCATTCTCGCCAACTTCTTTCACCTTTTTTGGATATACTTGTGACTGGCAACGAAAAATGGATCTTTTATCGAAATGTTAAGCTTCGTAGACAGTGGCTTGGTAAAGGGGAAGGACCCCAACCAAAGCCGAGAAGGGAACTTCATGGATAAAAGGTTCTTCTTTCAATCTGGTAGGAACGTCAAGGAATAATCCACTTTGAATTCTTACCACCTAATGCAACAATTAATGCTCAAATATACTGTCAGCAATTAGAGCGTTTGAACCAAACTTTGAGGAAAAAAAGACCTGCTCTAATGAATCGAAAAGAGGTGATGTTTCATCAGGACAATGCGCGACCCCACACATCAAGAATCACGTCACAAATGATCGAAGAACTTGGTTGGGAGAAAATTCCTCATCCACCTTATTCTCCCGATCTTGCTCCTTCAGATTACCATTTGTTTCGTAGCTTACAGAATCATTTGGAAGGATCAGCTTTTGTAACACAGGGAGAGTTTAAAACTGACATTTGTGAGTTCTTCGAATCAAAGCCAAAAGAATTTTACAGTAATGGAATTAGTAAGCTTGTTAATAGATGGAAGTCATAAATAATCAGAGAAAAATATATTGTTGATTGAATCTGTAATTAAAATGTAACATTTAATCACTTGTTTTCTTTATTCAAAATTCCGACAGAACTTATGGGATGACCTGATATTTTGGATCTAGTTTCGCTGATAATGTCATGGTGCAATAAAATATAATTAACTTACAATTAATGTTGAAGTAAGTATGCATACAGAATAATGATTTTTTAAAATCGGATTTAACCTAAGCAAAGCCGTAAAACCACTAGAACACAAAGGGTAGATTGATGCGAAGTAATTAGGATGCAGGAATATTACTAATGAGCGAGGATAACAGAAGAGTAATCAGGAATAAATTCGATACCCATTGACATTGCATTTAATTTTTTGAAGATTCAAGTTGACTGGAAAGCATGGAGCCATAAGAGAGTTCTACAATCGAGAAGTGCGTGAAAAATGTTGCTAGGTAGAACATTTGGTTGCATCTAGACAATTCAACTGTAAGTTGATGAAACATTGCTGTCTATCTAGTACTGCGCTTGAATCCATAAAGTCTAGGTTAGTAAAGCTGTAAACGGCTCGGAAAGACAAAATACGAACCGAGTGAGTTTTCCTGTCGACTCTATTACAATCAATTTAGCACAAATGCCTGGATCCATCTCTTCTAAAAGTGCAATACTGACATGGTTCACAGTCTAGAGGAAGAAAATTAACAAATTTTAACACTAGCCTGAAAAGGGACTTCATTTGTCAGGCTTTATTTCCCTAGACACAATACTGCTGCTAAAGCTCAGCAGATATGTTGACCACCGACACTGAATGGATAACATGAGTAATTCCAGATAAAAAGAGGGAACACACACAAGCATATCAAATGACAAGCACAAGCCCACACCCCACACAAAAACACAGACACGCTTATGTAGCTTAAATGTTACTTTTAATGGATGCTCGTATTTGAATAGACGCTCTGTCTATTAAATTTTATATATATTTATTTTGATCTACTGGTCTGAATTTTCGAAAAAAATTTACTAAAGAAAAAAAAAATATGCTTTCTTTTTTCTCTAATAAGATTTCATATGTATTCAGGCCGGTAGATGAAAATGAATACATATGCTATTTAATAAATGAACAGGGCATCTACACAAATACGTGTATCCATTAAAGTAACTTTTCAGTAATACAATTTGTCGGATTAACGAGTAAAACAACTAACTACTTTCTTTACAACTATATATATATATATATATATATATATATATATATATATATATATATATATATATATATATATATATACTGCGTGCCAAATTATTATCGTGATAACTTTTTTTCTAATATTTCAAAAACGTGCAATCAATTCACACAAAATCTTCACTCAATGTTGCAAACACTGACCTGCGCAATCACTGAAATTTCCGTACTGATCTGCGTAAGGTAAACAAACTGGCGCCATATTTGTTATCAGCACGGTGCCAAATTATTAGAAAGGTTTAGTAAAATTCCCAGAATTGAGCAAACAAAATGTTTATTAATGTTGAACGTGAAAGTTTATGATCAAAAGAAGCTAATAAATGAGATAACCAAACAAATAATAACAGATACAAAAAAGGCACAGCTTTAAACAAATTAATAGGGAATGTGCTTTCCCTGTTTTGAAATTAATTGAAAAAGTCGACGATCCATATAATTTATTAATTGTAGGATGTAATCTGCTGTAATGCCACGAAATATGTCAAGAATTGCTTCCCACAACTCAGCGTTGCTCCTGAATTGTCGTCCGTTGACGTACAGTATTCGCTTCATGATGCTCCAAGTTTTCGATTGGGTTCAAATCCGGAGAATTTACTGGCCACTTCATTTTTCGAGGTCCATCGAAGCCTAATTGTTTCAAATATTCAGTAGTCTTGTGAGCAGCGTGTGAGGGAGCATTATCTTGCATAAAAAACAATGGCCCTTCTGAAGGCAACTCTTTGCCTTTTCATCCACGGTTAAAGATGCTCCTTCATAAACGTTATGTATGCATCAGTAGTCAATTTGACGCCATCTGGTACTCTCCATAGGCCCACCAATGTGTTTCCAATAATACCATCCCAGATCATTATGCCTCCACCGCCTTGTTGGCGTCTCAAACACTAATGGCGATTCTGTCCGTTCATTACCCAGCCTTTGCACCATGTATCTGGCCCATCAAGTGTTGCTCGAATTTCGTCTGTGAACAAAACTTTAGAGAAGTCAATCTTCATGTTGTCCTCGGCCCATTTCAATCGATTTTGAATATGATTTCTCGTTAAAAGAGACTTCGATACAGGTTTGACTGTTGTTACTATTTCCCTCAGATACCGACACCGAGTACTTTTAGACAGAGTAGGATCCCCAATACGATTGCAAAGATCTTGACTGGTAAGTCCAGGGTTCTTCGTTGCCTCTCGTTTAAGTCGTGACATGAGACGACGTGAAATAACCCACGGCTTGCCTTTATATGCTCTTTTGCTACTTGTGTAGTGTCGGGGGTGCATTTTTCACTGTTTGATGACACGTCCCTATCATTTTAAACATTTCTTGGGTAGATTTACCTTTTGAGAGTTCTGAGGTAATAGTTTTCTTTTCAGCATCATTAAACTGCTTTTACGGCCCATCTGTTCACTAAATTCTTATACTTTTCTAATAATTTGGCACGGTCAAATCACCGTGCTGATAACAAATATGGAGCCAATTTGTTTACCTTGCGTAGATCAGTACGAAAATTTCAGTGATTGCGCAGTTCAGTTTTGCCAATATTGTGTGAAAATTTTGTGTGAATTGTTTGGACAGTTTTTGAAATATTAGAAAAAATGTTATCTCGTTAATAATTTGGCACGGAGTGTATATATATATATATATATATATATATATATATATATATATATATATATATATATATATATATAAGTCAGTGCCCACAGGCGACAGTCTGTTTAATCTTAAACGTAATCGTAAGACCAAAAATATCATGGAAACTAAAGAAAATAACACCAGACTCCACAATCAATCCCAAAAAATGTAAACACTGCTTGGAGGAAAAAATAGGTATAATTACCTCCCACGATCAAAACAAACTACTAAATAAACGATCAGAAAATATCGGAAAATGCAGGCAGCAAAACGAATTTTTCTACGTTACTTAAAAATCGAAAACTGAAAACGAAAAACAATAAACAAAAATGAATAAATAATATAAAATACATAATCAAAAAACAGTAAAAATAGATAAATCCAAACAAATGAATAAGTAAATAATATACGTAAATATTAAGCAAATTAACAAACCACGCACACCAAAATAACGGTTAGAATAATGCAATAGACAACCCACTTTGCAATAGAATACATATAATGCTTCACTAACGTGTATATATAAGAAGTTGAGCTAAAGCACAACGCACATCAGCTGACCATTACTTTTCGTATGAAACAGAAAGTCGTCTCTGGGTATTGACATCAATATCCATTTTTATATTTACATACGCTCTATCATTGATATTGAGCACTTTAACCAATAAATATATTATTATTCTTTCATGTGCCGTGTTCCTTCAGGACGTAGGTTATCACGGCTCTCCACTGCCACCTATCCTTTGTAGTACTCAATAAGTGTTGTACCTTTGCAGCTTCACGCTGTTATCCACTTGCTTAAACCGTCTAGGTATGTCACGCGTTGCTTTCCATTGTTTATTTCCCCCGCTCTATTTACCCCGTGAATATCAAATTCTCCAAGCCCTTCTCTCTCATTACGTGTCCCAGAAATTTCAGCTGCCTCTTTCTGATGTTAAGTAAAAGATTCCTCCTTGTTTGCATCCTCTCCAAAACATGATCGTCGCTCACACGCTCGGTCCATAATATACCCATCATCCTTCTGTAGAAGCATATCTCAGTTGCTCCGAGTCTCTTCATATTTGAGGGGACCGTCAAACATTCGCTGCCTTACCTTAAAACTATAAACTATATATATATATATATATATATATATATATATATATATATATATATATATATATATATAACCATAGATGTAAAGAAAACACTAATAGATTCCAAAATCAAACAAATGCATCAATTTAAGTATCTGGGAAGTGTTTTAAAACTGAAATCGCGTCACATTGGGATAGAGAAAGTTTCCTTTGAAAATCTCATTAATTTAAGCGGAAAATTTCGATAGAAACGAAAGAAACTGTACTGAAACTTGATTTAATATCGATGCCCTTATAAGGCAGTGAATGCTGAAAAATCTTCTCACAGACGAAGAAGAAACTTATATTGTTCGACAGAACGATGCTGAGAATAACATGGACACAGCACGTGGGCAACGAGGACGTTTTATAGAAAAAGGAAGCAAAACGACATTTATATCTAACATCAGAAAGAGACAGTTAACAATTATCAGGCATATAATGAGGAGAGACCATTTAGAAAATTTGACAATCATAGGATTGATTGAATGCAAGAGGAAAACGCCATAACACCTGCCCGACGAGCTCATGTGATTCACTGGCAGAACAGTGTTTATGAATGAAAGCAAATAGATAATATTTACCAGGAGCTAAAAAGGACAGGAAGTTGTGAAGAACCACGGTGGACTAAAGGGACGCGGTACGTAGAAGAAGAAGAAGAAGAAGAAGAAGAAGAAGAAGAAGAAGAAGAAGAAGAAGAATCTTTATTGCCACTGTTACGGTCATAATGCAACACCAGCAATAAGGCACATTTGAACGAACAAAACTACAAGAAAATTATTTAAATTCTTTTTGTGGGAAATACAATTTTACTTATTGTCAAAAAGCTACAGTGACAAAGGCAAAAATTCTTTTAGACATAAGATTACAAGACATTGTACATAAATAAACGCCATTTATTAGACCAAGATTTCGTAACTTTCCAAATAAGTAATTTTAGAATAACTGTAATCTGCTTTATTTGCATAATATTCAAGAAAAAGCTGTAATTTTATTTGAGAAAACATGATCGATATTGTAAAATTTATAATCTTACAGAATGTTCTGTAGTTTTTGTCTGTGGTATCGTAAAGATTTAACTGTACCATACTTTTCGCTTGAAAATTTTAGTCTTACGGCCATATCATGTCAAATCGCCGGTTCTCCTATGATCACCGAAATTAAGCAACGTCATAGCCGGTCAGTACTTATATGGGTGAACGCTTAGGCGTACCAAGTGTTGCAAACTTGGATGTGCGGGTGGAATAGCGGATCATACCTCGGATTTTAAAGGCGTTGAACCGAGTTCTAATTTCAGTCGGGTTCGTTATACTATACTTTTTTTATGTGCCGTGTCTCTTCAGGGTGTAGGCCATCCTGTCCTCCATACACGCAAGTATCATTGGAAAAGTTATGAATCCACCTCATTACCCCGATGCTATGGGTTAATTAGTAGGATTTGTATCAGTAAAAAATTAATATACCCCACCAATTAATTTTTATAATATAAATTATTTGCTGGTTTTAAATAAACTGCAAAAGGTAGATAAGCCGTAAAAAACATCAATGTATTTTCAACATGAAGTGTGACCGGTAACCACATTTATGTATCAAAGTATATATGCAGATTGTGTATAATGTTAATTTTTTGATTAACTCTGAGCCATAATGTGAAGTATTCTACCTAGGAAAGCTTATGCATTTTTCCGAATATCTGCAATTATTAAATATCGATCTGTTCAAAGACCTCAGTATAAAATCAGCTCTAAGAAATTGAGGAAAACGGATAAGTCATATAAACGCAGAATAAACTGCGTTTCAGGTATTCTCGCCCAACAGCGCAAATTGCTATAAAACCAAAAAACAAGCTAAAAACTCGTGTTCAAATAGAATCGTTTGGTCAAGGCTTATATATCGATGTAATACCTGGCGCCAAATATCTAAACTGTCAGGCAATCGAACCTGGAGAGTCTCGCTTTTTGAAACTTATGGCACTGGTAATACAAAATGAGAAACGATGAACTCTACTCTATTTACATTATTCGGACTATTGTCCTCATCTTTGTCGCCATATTTATTACAACATTTCGGCCGGTGTACGCTCCGCCCCCCGCTCAGTTCCAAATTCCAACCACCTGAAGAAGGCCGGAGCGTACAACGGTCGAAACGTTGTAATAAATATGGCGACAAAGATGAGTACAATAGTCCGAATAATGTAAATAGTGTAGATAATACCGCATCTCAGAAATATAGACAGATGATGAACAGTACTATATAACAGAAACCACATCAGTTGATGACAACCAACAGCACTAATAACTAAAATTGATATCGAATACAACTCGAATCGAACATAATCACATAATCAAATTGCTGACATTACATACGGCTTCAAACAAAAATGTAAGAAGGGTACCGCCTTCAATGCTGAAAAGAGCAATAACAATGAACTTGCGAAAGCTATTTTCCCTCAGATTTGTTTTAACAGAAATATTTTGATAAATTTTAAGTCAAAAGTCGCACTCGATGTTCCCTCAATGGACACCGAATGTTTCATTATCAGAAAAAATCTATTACCTGTACCATTAGATATGAGCGAAACAAATACTGAACATTGACAGCCCATATTCGCGGGGTGAATTCCGAATGTTTTCATTCAATGATTTACTCAGCGAAGCTTGATGTGGCAAAAGGCTGAAACTATGGAACACGCAGTGATGTCCAAACTCATTACTATTGTAAGTGATCTAGCGAATCATGCTTGCTAATCATTACAAACCGTGGAAGTTGCCCCAAATGTTTCCTCGTGAGGAAACGGTTAACATTAAAACTATTATTATCTGAGGTTGTATTTCGCCGTGGCACAAGGGTTAGCAGACTTGCCTCGCTTGATCAATTTTAAGTGATTTCGATCCTCGGTGAGTACTCCATACACTTACCCTTGAGCCATATATATATTTTAAGGTTTTGCAGATGATAGTTCCAAGTGTTTCTGAAAGTTGGTATTTTTATCTATATTTCATTTTTCTCGTCTGACATTTCATCATGCCAGACATTTATATTAATAACTGGAAACTCTAAGTTCTACGACTAATGACTGATGTTACTATTGATCACCATTAAATACTTGTCTATCCAATCAATGCATAATATATACTATCGATACATTTTGAGTATAGACAGCCGTAAATATTTATTAGCTCTTAATAAGAATGGTAATTTTCAGAAGTCGCAGTCAGCTCTTCTTGAAAAGTTAAACCTCAAGAGAATGTCATATACGTATTATTTAATGGCTTATATATTCACACGGTTAGTTTCACTGCTTCTCACAGTCTAGATTGCTTAGATATTTCCTATGTGTGCGCGTTTCACTAATGCCGAAGTAAATAGGTACAGACACGGAGGCAATATTAAAATGATAAATGCGTAGACAGTCAATGAAAGTTAGGGTTAAATAAAAATCTTGAAAATAACAAAAGAACGGATGGACTGACAAGATAGATGTGAGATTACTTTGGTAATAGCAGCCATACAACGTAATGTGTCCGGAGCAAGAGACGAATCGGGAAAAAGTCACGAGTAATCTGAATCTTTTTAAAGCATTTCCTTTATACAAGATATTGAAAAGTACGTTTAACATGAGTTCATTGTTAATAACTTATATGTTTAAGAAATACTGCAAATGAATGGACAATGGGAATATTTTAATCAGATTTAAAATAGACATTTTAAAATTAATGAAGATTTATATTGGTGTGAACGTTATTATTTTTAAACACTTAAAGCCAAGATATTTTTCTTCTTCAAACTCATATCGAGAAAATATTTCGCTTCATTCTCTTAACAAAATAATAATCCTCTTTCTTTCTATGTGCCGTGTCCTTTCAGGACATATGCGATCATAGCTTTCCACCTCCCTCTTCCCCATGTGACTCACAACATGTTACTTCCCTCTGTCACCTTCCCCAGGCCACGTTCTGTCATCCACTTGCATAAGGCCGCTAGGTATTTCACACATTGTTTTCTCTTGTCTCACTTTCCTTCTATTCAACCCGTGAGTATCAGATTCTCCTCATTATGTGCCCCGGGAACATCAGCTGCCTCTTCATGATGTTAAGTATTAGCATCCTACTTGTTTGCATCTTCTCTAAGACCTTATCTTTGCTCACACGCTCGATCCATGATATCCTGATCATCCTTTTGTAGAACCCCATCTCCGTCGGCTCGAGTCTCTTCTTCATCTTTGAGGAAATCGTCCAATATTCGCTGCTGTAAAGAAAAGCATATTTCATGTAATAGTTTTGTATTATTTTCTTTGTTGCCAAGAAATCTTCCTGCCTCGTAATACTCTTCTCAGCTTTTTGAACTCGTCCTTGGCCATTACAATACGTCTACAGATCTGTGTCGCGTTTACGGTCCTCAGTCAGAACACTTCCCAGATATTTAAACTTCTGCGTCTGCTTGAGTCTAGTAATTCCGACCTACAAATCGCATTTCGGGTTCATCCTTTTACTTATGACCATGCATTCTGTCTTCTTGTAGTTTTTGCTTAGTCCCTACTTCACATACTGTTTTTATCAACATCTACCTTCTGTTCACTCGATTACTACCCTATCGAGTACAAGGGTAACAAGCGCTAGAATAAAAATAAAAACCACTACACTCAAGAGAAAACTTTTTCCCCACATTCTTCCCCGGTTTATACAAGATAAGACAATTGAAAACAAGAGGATTGCCACGGAAGAGAGTTGCAGAAAAGGGAATTGCTACTGAAGAGAATTGCAGTTAAAATAATTGCTGCTGAAAAAATTGAAAACAAGAAAATTGCTAGTGAAAAGAATTGCAGGCAAGATAATTACTGTTGAAGAGAACTGAAATCAAGTGGATTGCTGCTGAAGATAACTGCAAACAATGAGAATTGATGCTGGAGAGAATTGCAGACAAGAGAATTGCGTCTGGGCAGAATTGCAAACAGGAGAATTGTTGCTGAAGAGACTTGCAACCTAGGAAATTGTTGCTGGGGAGAATTTTGTAAGCTGAACAAGGCAATAGATTTGATGACGTGAAGGCTTGATGACTGAAATTACTGACATACATAATTCTTCCTTGTAATGGTTAGCACACTTAAAGTTTAGAAATAGAAGATTCACGAGATTCCACGGGAAGTTTTAAATTTTTTATCAGCAAGTATATAAAACAATTGAAAATACAGCCAGCGGCCTTTTTCATTATTTATTATGATAATTGTATTTTCACCGGCGGAAGTATACTTGTCCTTTTTCATAACACGGTTACGTCAACTCGATTCAGTGCTTAAAGTGTGGACGAACTTTCGATATTCGCTACACTGTGATCAATCAAGAACAACGTAGGACAGAACAGATGAAGAAACGAAGCGATCAAAAGATAAGCATCAGTTGACCGGCACCATTACTTACCAGAGACGGAAGACCTCGGATCGAGACGGGTCGACATTGTTATACAATAACGTGAAACGTAAATATTAGGGGGGGGGGGGCTGAAAAATCTTCAAAACTTGAAACGAACAATGTAGTAGGACGCATCCAAAAACATTCTAATACGCGTTCTGTGATTATATCTATGAATAGAATAAATATATTTCACAGAAACTCCCTAAAAAGAAGGCATAATATATTTAAAAATCTAAAGAACCAATGTATTTAGAAATCAGGAAACAGTGTTATCATCAGCTGTTACTTTCCTGAAGATTTAGATTAGTTCGCTGACAAATTCCAAGAACCATCTGGTACTTCGAATTAGCTTAGCTACTTATTTCCAGTACTTGAGAAAATTAAACCGTTCCTTGACATCTGTGTTCTTGGAATAGAAACACGGAATAAAAGTTGTGATAATCCAACTCTAACAGCTACATGAAATATAAGATCCTGATTATATGAAAGGACGGGTAATAACACTGTAAAATCAGACGTCTAAAAGAATCAGCGCATATGCTAGGCTATGACGACATCTCAAGAAGGGTGCGGCTAACATAGAAATACATATGAATGCGATATGGAATGTTAATAAATAAAGATAAATGATAGCAAGTTCTCAACAGCTGAAGCAGTAGCAAGAAAAAAGAAGCCTCGGTGAATAGCAACAGAAGTACCAATGTCAGCAGCAAGTAAGTTTGACCCACTGGAGAAGAGTCTATGGGATGAAAGCTTTGATTCTTGATACTTCCGATGAAGTAATTGAGTGTTAAAGACGAGCCCTTTACTTAAAGTGAGTACTATTGTGGCGTTCAGAGAAGCATCACATATAGAGTGTTTAAAATATCTTAAGTGTAAAGGTTATTCATTATCGGAGACAAGATATTTATCATTTTAAAGAATGTGATAATCATTAGACTATAATAAATTATAAATTCGTGAAAATATTAGTTACCATGCAGTGCAGATTGTCTTTTCTAATTATCCAGGGTCAACTGCTATCGTATTTATTGAAACAACATCCACTTCACTTTATGTATGCATGTCACAAACCCGACTGATCATAAGCATTTCTCCGTAAACGTCTAACTTGAGTGGCTTTCTATCCTCCTGCTAGTGAACATTTTGCAAAGAAACGCGTGTACACACGCACGCCTATATATCGAGGAAAGTTGGCTCTCTGTGCCATTGAGTCAATTCCTTCTTCCACCGCGAGGAAAGTTGCTCTCTGTGCCGCGCCAGGAAATTTTTCTCCCCTGAATCGATACTTCAAATATACAAATCAACCATTCGCCCTTGCATAGGTATTGCTGCCATATATGGTCTGGGGCACCTTCTGTTTTTCTCGGAGTTCTTGACAAGATCCAGAGACGGATATGTAATATAATTGGCCCTGATCAGGCGTCTCGTCTACAGTCACTCTCTCACAGACGCGCCGTCGCCTCTCTCTGTCTTTTCTACATATACTTTCATGGTAATTGCTCCGATGAGCTGCTTTCACTGGTTCAGAAATGTAGCCGTCTCTTCTACTCCAATAGCTTCATACCTCGCACCTCTCGCCAGTGGAACACCCTCCCCAATTACTGTTTCCCTGAAAGCTATAATCTCCAACTATTCAAATGTAATGTCAATCGACATCTCCAGTTACCTTGATCTACCCACTATCCTTCTTCTCATCCTTTCTCCTATCTGCTCTCGCTCCAAATCTTCCGCAACCCCCTGCATCCCAGTGGCTTCACGCCTTGCTTGGGGCGTAATGCTTAATATATATATATATATATATATATATATATATATATATATATATATATATATATATATATATGTTAGGTGCCTCCATTAGGTGACGTAAAAAAAACAGCATATCACGATTAAAAAGGTCCATAAATCAACGAAAACAAAGTTTTGTCTCAATATGTTTATGTTGTTATGAAGAGGAAAGACCAAAGTTTTTTTTATTATTTTTTGAAATTTCTTACTCCATCCTAGCACGTAGAATTTTTTTTTTCTTTTTTTTTTTACGACACCACAGTAAGAGAGAAAAAAAGGTTTGTTTTCTTTTGCGTTTTTCCCTAGGAAAACACACTTTAATTTAGGAAATTCTTGCAAAAATCAAATAATTGTCGGATTTTAATGAAACTTTCAGGACTTATTCAGAAATGAATTAAATTATTTTTCAAAAATTTGCTTTTAGAAAATCTTGTTATAAAGAAATGTTTTTTTAACAATTTTTCCACCTACTTACATATTTTCAGTAAATTTCGAGAAATTAAATCTTTACGCGCGGGATTTGTTTTATTACTTATAAACATGACTCTTTATAGAAAGTAAATCATCAGTTTTTTTTATTTTTTTATTTTTTTTTTTGTATATATATATATTAGATATTAGTAATAACATAAACACGCCACGACGACAGTACGATTCGGAGTTTTATGCATAATGCAATCATCTGGTAATGATTATTTTTTACAGTTTATTTAATAGCTAAAATTAAAATCAAATTTAGTGTTCGATTAAATATTTAACAACAGTAATAATGATTCCTCCAAACTTCGCAACGAACTCGGGAGAACTAGAAATATTAACCAAACTATAAACAAATAATAATATCTGAGGATTGCTTTGGGCATGAATCTCCGAGTCATACTATCGGCGTAGGGTATAATGCATTTTTACTAATATATGTATAATAGCTCTGTTATTTAGCATTGAACAGTGTTATGATATATGTATGTATTTGTATATGAACACTTATACGCATATTTATTTATATGTATTCATTTAATTATTTTCACATGTACACTCACATACACACACACACACATCTATCTATCTATCTATCTATATATATATATATATATATATATATATATATATATATATATATATATATATATATATATTGAACATTGAAGTCAACCCTCAGAGGCGACACTCTTTTACATTCTGGACGCAATTTTCAGGCCGCGAATGTTGGATTTTACCTCGGCTATTTAAATATAAGGGTCAGTGGTGTATTGTGGGTAATCTATTCTGGCGGTTATATTTGTGGAAGTAGCTTGTTTCTTTATTTATTTGTTTGGGTTAATTTATTTTATTTGTTTTTCTTCTTTTTTTTGTATTATTTATTCTTTTCGTTTTTTGATGTTTTATTAACGTAGTAAAAAATTGGTGGGGATTTCGTTAAATCGCTTATTTAATAGTTTTTTTTTTGGTGGGGGATCTGGGAATTATCTTCCCAGACCAAAACAAATTATTACATAAGCAACCTAAGCAAATCCACTCTAAATTTTTACTACGTTTCATAAATACGATTGCGTTCAGCATGAAACAGCCTGTCGTCTCTGAGTGTTGACTTCAATGTTCACTTTTATATTTATAATTACATACGCTCTATCTCTGATATTGAGCAATTTATCTCATAAATATTGCACACGTTAAAACTATATTTCTTTAAATAAATATATATATATATATATATATATATATATATATATATGAAAACACACAAATACAAGCACACACACATGTGTGTGTGTCTGTTGCTGTGTGTGTTTGTGCGTGCTTGTTATATTTCAGCATCATTATTTCCTCCAAATTAATTTTGATAAGTTCTACTGACAAGATCTGTCTATAATTTTTGACAGAATGAAACTTACGTATAAATTATTCGAATTGTATCGTTTGATCTTTTCCCACTCTGACAACTTCGATTTCTTCACAAAGCCAGAGATGATCTCAATTATGATGCAAAACATGAAATACTGAGAGTGTATAAACAATTTCGAACCAAAATCCTATTTGGAAAACATACCTTATTCTGTTAAATTTAACAAGGTCTATATATAAATAACTACACGCAGACACAGACAGAAATATAGAAATGCACAGGCTTATGGCCGGATCATATTGAAACATCGGTTCCCGTACTATCACCGAAATTAAGCAACGTGGATCCGGCTCTATACCGTGATGGGTGACAATTTGGGAAAAACAGGTGTTGTAAGTTTGCATATAAGGTTGGTGCAATCGATAATGGCTATGAATTTTTAATCAGAGAGAAACTTAGTTCCAAATTCAACTGCGTCAGTTATATTCGCTTATGCGCAAATACCCCTGGGAAAGGTATAAATCCACTTCTTCTGCCCCCCCCCCCAGATATGAGATAATTAGTAAGATTTGCATCACTAAAGCATTATCATAAGCGTATGGAACTCGGAAAAGGGGAAGTGCATGAGCTGCAGAGAGAGAAAGAATGAGACACATAAAGATGGCGATATGTTTTAATTGAGTAACATTTTAACATTTTTGTTACTTCTTAATACACAATCTTCTCAACGAAGTTTATATAGATAAATTGATTTCGGCTTCACAGCTTTTCAGCCTCTGTGGATTATTTAAAGCCGAAACTAATTTTGAAATTTAAGAATAATTTTTATTTTATGTTTTACGAGAAAATATTACATTAACAATTCTTTTAAGAGTAAGGATTTTTAGTAATGATTTTCCATATAACGTCCAACTTTTTTACCCATAGCTAGGCGGAATGGATTCATAGGTTTTCCAATCGTACTTGACCATGAGAAAATATAATAGTTCCGACTTGGATTCGAATGTGACGTCCCCAGCCCTGCTCATTCCTCACTCGTTCGGGTGTCGCCGCTCCAAACGTGACGTCCGCCTGTCTGCGTCCGTCATGCTATCCCGTCCGGTGACGACCGACTGGCTTGGTATTGGTCGCAACACCCAAATATGACGTTCTAACCTTTTGGCAATTCGGATGGGAATCTGGTTAGATTCGATATCAGCCTCGTCGTTCCCAACTCGCCTCCAACGTCTGGTTACCAAAGTAACTACTTTGATCTCCAGTCTGTCTACCCATGTTGTGAATTGATCTTAGGCAGACGAAATCAATCAGTCGTCGGGGCCGTAATGCAAGTCGAGTTCGAATAAGGGTGGTATCGCACAAGTAGATGTAAAATAAAATAAAATAATAACACGAAAAGTTCAAAGGTATCAAAAAAAGGATAACAATACTTTATATCTGGTTGCTGGATACATAGGACTGCGTCTATCTCCCGACCCGCTATATGGATTCGTGACACGTTGTTTTTGTTAGGCGAGTATTAACATCTTAAGTTGTCTGTTCATTAAGAAACTGGTTCTTGGTGTGTCTTCAGGCGATAGTTGTAAAACTTGTTTTGGTGGTATGAGTCTAAGTCGCTCTTCAAAAATAAATTGTTCTTGGATTGAAGATGGGTTCGGAATTGTGTGAATCTTTCAAGTCAGCTATCTGCGTGGTGGGTCTTCAGAGCTCTCAACTTAACTCGAACTCACTGGAAACTCAACTGAACTGAACTGATTTTCGCTCGCTGCGACTTTGCTGATATGGACGCCGACCAAAACCGGGGTGGGCATTGTCAGAGTTTGAGGTTCCTTGATAATTCCAAATCCACAATCCCCTTCTTTTGTTTTCGGTCAGGAAAAAATTATTATTTCCATTTTTGGAAGTCTTCTCTTACCCCCACCTTTTTTCGTTCTCATATGGGTCTCCTACCATACACTCAGAGGGCATCAACGGTTTTCCTACTCCTTCGCAGTAACATCTCATACCTATCCCCTTAATGGGTGGTGGCAGCCCCCCTGCATCACATGATCACCTCCGCCTGGCTCTCGTTAACATTCCACCAATGGGCGGCCACCAGTGTGGGTGTGACCAGACTAGCCTTGTTTTCAAAAAAAATCTTGCTCGAAGAAAAAAATTATCTTTTCTATTCCTTTTCCTTTTTCCTTCCTTCTTTCTCTTTTCTTTCGTAGTGTGGTCCCTTAATTGCAGCTCTTATACTCAATGTCACCTGGTACCTATCAATGAGATTTTCGCCAATTATCATGTGGGTTGTCATCTAGCGAAACACAGCCAAATTTTCGTCCCGATAAGGTAGTTTCGCTATCCTAGCCGTATTTGCATTCTTGGTGCCGGCTTCTGATGAAATAGTTTCGCTGTCATCGTCAAATTTCAAAACAAAACAGACACCTTGTCTAACGATATCTTTCCATCGACAAAGCCTTAACCTATTTTCTTTGTTTTTTTTCCAACTCGTGTGTGGTAAGGGCATTCCTATTTGTCGGTCACGGAAAATCTTTTCCCGATAATTTTTTATCTATTCAAAACTCTGTATATGGAATTTGTCAAATGGCCATAAACATTTTCACCATTCTCCATTATTAAAATAACATCGCTAAATGCCCCTTTTGTGATGGCTTTCCTTTATCATCTAAGTTTCAACTCTCGCCTCTCATTTTCTTAACCTTCTTTTCTTCCTTTTCCTTGCAGCCCTAAATGGTGTCATACGAACACGGCTCTCTTATTTCTAATCAAATAGGAATTAATCAAATATTATTATGTTCCATATTCTCAAACTTTCTACAGCAGCTAACAACAATATTATTACTTCTTTCAGGTTGCAAACTGAGAGTATATTATTGGTTCTAAATATTCACTTTGTGCGATTTGAATCTCAAAGCTAAAGGTGAATGTGCTCTCCTTACTCGTCAAGAAAAAATAAACATATCTCATCGGAAATTAGAAATGTTTATAATCGACTGTTATTGGTAAATAGCAGGATAGACCAGGTTCTATAGCCTTTGATAGCAACTGGTCTGCCGCAGAAAGAAACGGCAAACAATTGCGGGAAATGATCTTCCTCGTTATTCACGTATGGAAAGATACAAGGTCGCCTCCCCGTGTATCACACATGGCACATATCTGGCTGACTGACATGAGACGGAAGCCATCCATATGGCAGCTCATAGAAGAAAAAAATCTGGCTAAAATCCAAGTAAATGTTGATGTCGATGCCGCATGATTTAATCGACAATCACCAGCTTGCATAGTTTAACACTTAGACCTATTTACTTACTAATATTTATAAATAAAACTTTAGAGAGAGTCTACTTACTCTTAGAGAAATAAGGTTTTTATATGATAATCTGAATCCTGGCTTGCTGTTGGCCATAAAATTATATCTGCACAAAAATCCCGAATTAGAATCTTCACGTCAAAAACGCCTGTTTCAATGTTCCACGTATTTCTCATATATTAATCCAATATAACATCTTGAAATCTGCACAGAGCCTCGGGATTGTATCCATTTTCTGTGATATACAAGGGATGCATCTGAAGTTACGAACATTTTGGCCTGTCAGTAGATAAGATGTAGGTGCCTACCCTGTTGCAGGATAACGTCAGATGTCACATTTCATAAACAACTGGACAAAAATCGATTACTAATTTTTGTGTTATTCAGAAGCGTATTGCTACTAGCAGGTGTGTATTAACGGGGAAAAGGTAGAAAAACGTTTTCCCAATGTTTGTTGACGTCCATGATTTCAAATGTTATTGTGATGGAACTAATTCACTTCTGGCTCGTTTGAAACATATTGCCAATTATAATGGTGTTATATTAAGCAAATATATTATCTGAGCTGTAGTTCACTTCATCGTTTCTTATTTTTCATATTGATATTAACTTTGGGAAATGCAGGAATCGCCTACTCTCGTCCCCAAATGTCTTTGCAAATTCTAACCACTTTCAATTACCTTGATTGATGTATTCTTCTCTTTTACTGGTACGATGTAATGTAGGACAAGTTGTTCTATATACAGGGTGCGATGGATAAATTCTTGTCTAAATTATTTTAAAAATGAAAATAACCTTGATATATTATTTTAACAGATATACAAAATTACATAAAAATATCAGGAAACACTAAAGTCTAAATGTATTCTACATAATCGCTATTCGCTTCAACCGCGGCCTCCAGACGACTTTCGAATCTACTGCGTCTATTCTGAAGGTCTCTTTGAGAATAATGCCATAATCCTTGCATACGGGTCATTTGTGGTGTTACAAGGTGTTTCGCTGGTCTCTCGTTAAACTGTGCACCGCACATAACAATCAAAGGGATTGCATTTTGGAGAGTTAGTTGGCTAGATGTAAGGGATGATATGGTCGCAGAAATTGTCTGACAGCTATGACTCTTTGTGTGGCATGGTTCAGAAGCCTGTTGCCAAGCATAGATTCTTCCAGCAGCCACCCTCTTGACCCAAGGCTACACTATTCCTTCAAAGCACTTGATTTAGGCCACCCTGTTATGTTTGAAGCCATCACCAATACATTTAGAACTTCTTTTCCTATCAGAACAGTCAGTGCGATTTTTCCGTGATGCCTTACTTTCGTAATCACCATTAGACACATCCAACTCTTTCTGAATCCTCTGCACTGTCCTGAGATTGACACCCAAACACGGCGAGAATGCCAAGCAGTACGGCATGACGTTTTCAAATTTCTGAAGGAGTGAATTACGTCATGGTGCTCTTTATCTCAACTGACACTACTATACTGTGTAGTCGAAAAAAAAATTTAAAAAATCAAACAACGCGCATGCGCGAAATTACAAATATGAAATGACGCCAATTTAACCATCGCACGCTGTAGGATAAAGGTTTCAGGGTTTTTTTATACTTTATTTTGTCCTAGCGATGTAATAAAAACAAATGCACAGAGAATTTACAGATTAAAAAATGTTGTCTTATGCGGTGTAAATATATGAATAATATTTGAATACAAAATCTTATTTACGATGATATAGAGCGCGGTACATTGATTGTTCGTAAATATTTTCTAAGAATATTTTTTGATAAAAACTTCCAACCGTCATTACTTAAGAATGAAGTGAGGCAAATTCCGGTTCACAAAAATATACACTCTATATAAAATTTGGAATTAAAATCCATAATAAAGAAACAAATGAATTTTTTAAAAAATATTACTGACTGGGGATATTACCTGTATTACTGCCCAAAATATTGCTTTTCGTTTACTGCACATGGTACTTTAAAGTTTTAATATCTCTAGAAATATCCGTCCCTTTTTATGATTCAATAAAATTGCTTTTAATGAGATATTCTATCGCACATATATTATGTCCCTGTCAGTTTACTGAAACGACAATTAATTGCAAATCATATATCATTTTCAACAAAAAAATCTTTTATAATAATTTCAGAATAATTCATTAAATATATTTTTATTTAAAATTAACATTAATATTACGTTTAATGATTTAAAATAGATAACGACATTGAAATCCGAAAGCCCCATGGAACGGTGAAAAACGCTTTCATAATGTTAATCACAATATGAAGATAAATAATTTCAGTAGAAACAAAAGATTATTTAACTTAGACAATATCATTCCTCGGATATGGCAATGAATACTGTACAATCTCTTAACAGATGAACAAGAAACATGAAACTACAGAAATGTGGTTCGACAGAAGGATGGTAAAAATCCCATGAACCAAATACTTGATCAACGATAAAATTTTAGAGAAAATCGTAAAAAAGAAACTTATACATAACATCAGGAAAAGTCAGTTCTAGCTCTATGGGTTATAATGTGGAAAGAGGGCTTGGATATTTTGATACTCACAAGACAAGAGGGACTGACAAAACAATGCATAACAATTCTGAGTAATTTTTTGGCGAGGCAAAAGTGTAGGAGAGATAAGAGTTAAATGTGGAGAGCAATGGTCAGAAAGTTTTACAGCCACATCCTGTTGAAACTCCAATTATCCTACGATGTCCGAAGTTAAGTGCTGACGAGACATAATCGACCAAACTGCTCATTAGATGATTAATAGTTAATCACTATTTTCCTCCTCAGATAAAACGCACGCGGATATCTGTTCCAGAAAAGTTATTGGGAAAAACCCTCTCTGTGTAGAAATTTCTCCTTTTCTTTTGGAACAAAGAATAGATGAGCTAGATTAGACGCCTTGGAAAACATCGTGTTGTGTTCGAGCAGAAAATGTTTAATCTATTATACGTAAAATATGGAGTTGATATGAATATTTGAAATGGAAATAGCGGAAGTTTAGACTATAAGCCAAATATTGCAGAGTGTTCAATGATGTATTTTCCTAATATATAATGACAAGACCATATAGCATGTTACCTTCGCAGATAATTGCTAACTGGTAAAAATAGATTGTAATACAATATTAAAATATTTTGAGTCAGGAATGTCACCTTGAGCGAAATTTAAACAGAACGAACTACTAAATCTGAAAACTATGCAAAAAAAAAAAACAAAAAAAAACTCATGATTCAGACTGAAATTACAATTAAAATTAATAATATCCTCAAATTCGAATGTCAACATTCGAAAAATAATAATGAAACTGAGTAGGGTCATATAACCGAATGTAAGCAAAGGTTACAGTATTATGAAAATATATGATCAGAATATTAATACATTTGCATAGGAAAAGTTGTGAAATATAAGAGAATTAAAGTGATACAATAAAAGAAATGCTAAATAATTTTGCGGGTTTTATATTATATTAATAGTAGCCATAGAATATAAGAAAATAGACAATGATTCCTAAATAATGTCTATTTTATATATACAAATATGGTCTTTGCTTGTTTGAAAGATGCGGTAAGTTATAGTACGAATTTACTTTTAACTGATATATATTCGGCGAAATAGTCCCGATCTTTCACTCGATTATGTGTTCAGATTCAACTTTATTAATATCATTGAAAACATTAATGGGAAATAAATTATTTTCTGTTTTGTAACTATTTCATTTCTGTAAAAAAAAAAAAAAATTAAAAAAGAAGTTAAATAAATGATTTATATGAAAATGGGCTTTAAGCGATCAATAATTCATACATAACACGTCCAGCTTGTGTCACACTGTATTAAATAGTAGAATATTTGCTTCTGAAGCCTGGATAAACTCGACGTAAACCCTACATGGTGTGATTATTTTAAAATCAAGCAGACAATCCTCAGTAGAAAAATAGCGTCATAGAAAATTCCTACTGTTTTAGTTTGTTGTAGCATATCTTTCGTTTTGGGGAAAATTCGAACTTGTGTGATGGTTATTAAGCATGATTCGCTAAATCACTTATGTGGCGATTTTGATCCTAACAGGGAGCTCTAACCTTACAGCCTTATACCAAATGTAAGCTACGCTTATTAAATCGCTATATTTTGTCTTCAAAGTGGTGTAGTATTTGGCAAGCTTGTATTCTAGATCAATTACTATTGAGGTATGAGATCGATCTTCACAGGTTTCTCCATAATATCGACCATATACAACACCTTTACTACGTTTCGTAAATCGCTATAGTTTGTCTCTGTGCTCTTCAACGTTGATTAATGATTAGCAAGCTTGTATCCCGAAATCCTTTACATCGGAGAAGTGAGTTACATTATTATTGGCTTCTCAATTCTTAAGTCCTTGTACTGTATGTAAGCTATGATTAGTCATATATTTAATCTTGTGTATGCCAGTTGCTTTCAAGAATAGTGCGAGCTGGGCTTTCAACAACTCCCTTTTTTCTTTTTTTTCTTATTGATTCTCTAAGATTTTTTAGCATTAACTACTGAACCTTACAACCGGTTCGCCATCCATTCACACAGCCTCATCAAATGGCAGATTTCCAACATGATCTGTGTCTCCTGCCTACAATACACGCCCTGTGAATTTTAAATTCTCTTGACTCTTTATCTTCATTTTATGTTCTAGATATTTCAACTATTTTTTCTTATTGTATGTATAATTGTGCATAGTGTTCCTATTTTTCGTTAAGACTTCTTCGTTAGTCAGATGTTCTGTAAATGTTATTCTCAACATTTAATTTTAGAACTATATCTTCAACATGTCTCTTTTTCGTCTGTGAGAGAATTCTCCAGTTTTCACTGCTAAATACGTGATTAGATATTAAATCGTACTTCAGTAGTCTCCTGTTTGTTACTAACGATATTTCCTATGTCTAGATACATTTCACCGATTCTTGAAGATATTTTCGCTGTTCCTATCTGTTGTCTGATTTCAATTTCATATTTTCTGTCGTCAGTTACAATATTACTCATATAGTTAAATTCTTTCGCCCGCATGATTTTGAAGTCTTCAATAAGTACACTCTGTCCATTTTTAACAATACACATCCTGTCTTCTGGCATTTGATACATATTACTTGATTATTGATTTTAATTAAAACATAGTCTACGTGTTTTGTTCATTTCTTCTTTGCATTAATTTTCAATTTGCTAGAAAAATAAATCTGAAAACGGTACGGCATATAAAAATTGCTGCAATATAGATTCAAGATTTCAATATATCTGAAATTATAAAAAGGCTGAAATTAATTCTTGTACCAATATACACATGTTGATCTGAAAATGAAAATGAAGAGAATATTATATAAACTTAATTAGTTGTCTTCATTCATTTAATGTTATCGTAAACGATGTATTCAGTTGATGCACGTGATTAAAAGACGTCCCTTTTTTGTTATGTTTTAACAGTGTAATTAATATATAACGGCCTTGGAATTAAAAATCTCATTTAGAAAAAAATATTTCTGGACTGGAGTCAAAATAAATTCACCACCTTCAAATCTGATGTGCTTTACCAATAATATAGAAGAAATCATCACAACAATATTGAAGCCAAAAAAAAAACAAAACAAATAAAAATAAGAGAGAGAGAGAGAGAGAGAGAGAGAGGGTGCATTTATTTTTCAATGACTGAAAAATTAATACAGGTTCGATTCCTATCCGAAGGCACATACTTGCTAATAAGAAAGTTGATTAATATTAATATCTCTGTTTCAAAAAATATAACAATTGAAATAGATATACTCATTAAAATAATATTAATATAGCTGTAGTGATACTAGCAAATTAGTATGCATACTTTGCATAGGCAGAAGTGAACATTCTTATAAGTGGTCACTGAGAATAACCACTAGCAGACTGATTAGTTCTGACCTCTACTGCACAACAATAGTATTGTTTTGATAAAAAGTAACGACAGACTTAATATTGCTTTGTTTACACTTCGTGTTTTAAAATAAAGTTAGCAGATACAGATTTCAAAATATATCAGATATATTTACAGCGCTTAAATAATGTAATTGAATTTCATTTTGCTGTAATAATTTCTCCTATCTTAATAGTATAACCCGCCTGAATTTAAGGTGGATTCTAACAATGAAATTGGACTAAAGGATCGATTCGTATCGGAAAGAGAATTTTGTTCAATAAGACTATCGATATCTAGGCCGTTAGATTGTATTTTTACTACTTTAAAAAACAATGATCTTTACTAAAATACATGTACCCACTAAAATTAACGTTTGCGTAAATAATAAAGCTTTAAACTATTTAAGTTAAAAAGTTTTCAAAATATAATATAAAAGACTTTAAAATATTAAATAACCACGCAATCCAGTAATAATAAAACCAAATTAAATCATCTTCAAATATATGGTAAATAAATGAAAAACCACAATCATCTGTGAGAAAATTCTCCAGTCTTCCCTGCTATATAAGTGATTAGATATTAAATCGCATTTCAGTAATCTCCTGTTTGTTACTAACGATATTTTTTATGACTAAATACGTTCCATCGATTCTGGAAGACATTTTTCGTTTGTTAGTCTTAGTCCCCAGCTAACTAATAATAAATGCAAAACAAATAACTCTTTCAAAATACCCATAATTATATATAGGTAAATATATTTTTTATATACTAAAATATTTAACTGTATATCATATGCTCAAAAGGAATTTTGGGGACAGATACATGCATATCACTTAAATATATATTTGCAGATCCATAAAAATGGATTTCCTGTTAAATTCCTCGTAATTATATTTGTAACATATATTTATGATTACTATAATGCAAAAAACTGATTTAAAGAAGTTTTACTTCTTTCTTATATAATTCGCATTCAAGACATTCGTTTGAAAAGAGAATCTTATTCACAGCATTGAAGTTCCTCTAGTTATTACTTTAGGTTAATGCACGTAAAGTTTCTTTTTTTTTCTGGAAGAATTTAAACTACTTATCTTTCTTCATCAGGAATAATCGAACTAGAACTCTTCACTTGTCTAGATCAAACAGTATGAATGGAAGACAATTACCTGTATATACGAAAAACAATTAAATTTATTAAAGAATTAGATATCATTATTCAATTTTACTTTAGACGAAAAAGAAAAGAGATAAAATCGAACGAATTAGAAATTTCCTGATATGTTATATAGGATATGTGATTGTCTATATGCTGATCTCTATTATAGATCGATCTCATGTATAAGTCGATCTTCAGGTGTATATAAAAGATTGCATGCATTTACTTTTATTCGGTGTGTCTTGTCTGAATATGGGTAATAATTAATCTTCACAATTTTCTATCAATTGTAAAAATAAGCATTACTTCTGTCATTTTCACTATCTGTCCTTCTATATGTATACACCAGCTTATTTGGCAGTTTACTTTCTGACAGCCTCTCTCCATTTTGCCCTCAATATACAGGGTGTTTCAAAATATTTGATATTATTTCGCAATCTAATAACTTTGTTAGATCTCCTTCAAATGACTTCAAATTTTAATAGCATCTTTATGTTTAATGTTTGTTTTATGTTTTTATGTCTTTATGTTTTTGTGTTTTTCTTAATTGTATTTTTATGTTCTTTAATCTTTAATCTTTTTCTTTACAGGTATAAAAATGCTATTTACTAGAAGAGAAAAGGCGTTTTGTGTGTTGGAGTTTGCCAGAACACAGTCAAACAAGACTGTGCAGCGTGCATTTATGAGAGAGTTCTCTAGAAAGTCACCAAACGGGAATGCAGATTTGGAGATGGCATAAAGTTCAAAGAGGAAGGCTGTCTGTGCAGAGCAAAAGGATCCGGACGACCACAAACTTCACATTTGTGAAATCGTTCACATAATCCACATGCTTTTGAATTTCTCATTCAGATTTGCAAGAATAAATCTTATGATCTTCAACATTAATACTTTTTAATTTCATTTGCCTTAATCATGTACTTTCTGTGATATTTACATCTCAAAGGATATCAGTTTTTTTGAAACACCCTGTATTATGATATAACTCGTTTTTAAAAGCTCACTTTCCATATTATCAAACCCAGAAATTTCAATTATCTATTTCTGTCACGTTACCTTTTTTCCCTATTTCGTTTAAGACTTCCTTGTTGCTCACATATCCATAATTTCCCATCATTCTTAGTTAGAACAACGTCTCTTTTTTTTCTTTCTAGTCTTCTTTTCTTCTGTGAGGTATTTTCTCCAAAAGTTTCCGCCATTGATAAAATATAACAACTCAGCCTTTTTTCATTCTTTATGAAGTCATCCTATTTCGTAATATTTTGTTTAGCTTTTCATTAGGTATTCCTTTCGGTTTCGACCTCATATTTTCCATCATTTGTTAGGACATCTCACAAAATTACTGAAGGGTGTTGCCGATTTTGATCAACGTAAGTATGGGATATGTTTTGTAGGATAACGCTTCTTCTTCTATATTTTGTGCCCCTTCAAGACGTTGTCTCTTCACAATTTACTGTCTTTTGCAGATATTAATAATAAATGTCTTTTTTGTTATCTCTCCTATAACTACGAGACCCATAAGTGAACGTTGAACTTCTTGCCTTGTTTGGTACGTTCATTCGTCATTGGCAACTAATGAATCTTTTTTTTAAACAATTTCACCCCAAGCAAGGCTGTAGAGTCACAGACACGCAATTGATTACTGGGTGTGGAAGAGTTAAGAACAATGCTAAGGAGGGAGAACATAGGAAAAATAGTTAGTAGGACAGCAGATAGAAATTGACATTGCATTAAAAATTTTGCAGATTAATATTGGCTGGAAAGCATGGAGTAGGAAGGGAGGTCCACAGCAGAGCTGTTACCATGAATTGATGTATAGAAAAGGCACATGGAGACAATCTTACGACGGAAGAGTTTGAAGCCGAGTCGCCACATTGGGGCCAATAATATTAGTGATTCTTTGGATTTTATCAAGTAGCTCTACATACATTGCAGTAGAACCAGACTACAGAGTGCGATGGATAAAATTTTGTCAGACATCTCATTTGAACATATATATATATATATATATATATATATATATATATATATATATATATATATATATATATAAAAATTAAAAAAAACATATCTTAAAATACTAAAGAGTACATCTGTTCAATAAAATCGACATTGATTTCAACTCCGGCCTGCAAGCGAATTCAGAATCTCCTGCAACTTTTCTGGAAGGTCTCCTTGTTTATGTCGGTGAATGCTATCATAATCCTTGCCATCAGTTCATCTTTGGTGTTATAAGGAGGTTTTTGGTCCCCAAATAGAGTGGTAGGTGGCCAGATGTAAGGGGTGATTTGGTCGCAGACATTTTCTGAAAGTCAGGTCAAGGTTCACCTTGTATCTCGTGGTGCAGAGTCTTGTTGCCAGTTAAAGTGTTGTCCAGAAGCCACACTCAGGACAGTAATAACTCTTCAGCTCACTTAATGTAGGGCTCCGTGCTGAGCAGTTGATCCTCAAGAAAAATTCAGGACTTATTTTCTTATCAGAACGATCAGAGTCAATTTTCAGAGTTTCTGTGCCTTTGTAATCACAATGAGACGCATGCAATTCTTTCCAAATTCTCTGCACTGTCCTCAGATTAACACTCAAACAATCTGAAATGTTCGTTTTCGATCATCTAGTGCGAATGCCAAGCAGTACAGCATACCGTTGCCAAATTTCTGGTGAACTGAATTGCACCATATTGCTCATTTTCTCACAGAAGTTTCCCAAGTGATCCCAAGAATGCGCATCATATCATTCTCCTGGATGTCACCATTAGCCATGCAGGTAGAAGGCAGAGGGTGTTCTCTCAGATGATTAATCAGTTTACTTTTGAAGACATTGAAATTAACAAGCCACCCTTTGCCTCAGGTAACACTGAAGATCAGCTGTCATTTCGTCCCTATCAAACTGACTAAACATCCTATCGAAACAGGTGTTTTCCTCTCAGCTGTGGATTAAATAGAGTAGGTTGGGCTCTGATCTTATTTTCCCAGCGATATATTACAAAAAGAATGTGTGTTGTCTAGTGATCTCTTTGGCGCTGAAGAAAGACAGTTTTAAAGAAAATAATATGCATCTCAGATGGCAGTAGATAGCGTGGTAAAATATTCAATTTTCAGCCAGATTGTAATATAGTAACTTCATTTAAATTATTCGGACAAATGTCCTCATCTTTGTCGCCATATTTATTACAACGTTTCGGTCGTATTACGCTCAGGTCTTCTTTAGGTGGTTGGAATGTCGATCTGAACCCTTTATTTCGATAAATGTGTTCTCCGCTGCCGTAACCCGGTATTGAACTCACACTCTTTGGGTCCTGTCACTGGATCTAAACAACGCCTTTATCCACTGCGCCATGTGTCCTTGAGGTGAACTTGGAGAGGGGAATTAACAGATATAACCGATAACTGACATTAAACATGGCACGTGGAACTAGAAAAATCTACCCCAGTGAGTGAAATAAAGTGTTCACTTCGACATTCCAAACACCTGAAGAAGATCCGAGCGTAAAACGGCAGAAACGTTGTAATAAATATGGCGACAAAGATCACGACAATAGTATGAATAATGTAAATAATGTAGATAATACCTCATCTCAGAAATATAGGCAGAGAAAATTCATAACCGTGCAATCTCTGTGTCTGACCTTTGAGTGATGAATCTTGTCACATTAAGATTAAACTGTCGTGGGAATATGCAATACCAGCAGATGCCATGCCACCTAGATGCACATCTGTTTCCTTCGTTCACTTTCGAGTGACTGAATTGTCATTTCGCAGACTTACTTCGCATGATAAACGTAACTTATTGTTCTAAATATCCATACATATGTCAACCAGGTTATAGATGAAAACGTGGTACAGTTGCTCGCCAAATTCATCCCTCTCTAATAGCAGCAGTCGTATGGCATCGAGGGTACAGCTCAGGATATACAGGAATGTCAATACGAACCGTTAGAAACCATTTGCAGGATCAGGCCTATGAGACATTCGTTCATTTGGTAGACTCCCATTTATGTCACACAATGATCGTGCATATCTCCATTGGTATCGCGAGTGGATCACCGTGACAATCCAATGGCAATCTGCAATGTTCAATGACGAAATCATGTTCAATTTCTTGCAAGTGAATGTAAGTTCGGTGTGCTGGTTACACGGGGGAAACGATAATTTCCAGTGTTGATTATCCGATGATACCCAGGGAAAGCCCTAGAAACCATAGTGTTTAATTGCTAAATTTGCAAACCCCGCTCGGCTTTAGTAAATGAAGGGCCAATACTGAACAGTGCTATGTACGTTCAGAGGATCTTTAACCAGTTTCATTATGACCAACGAAAAACTTTGATGTCAGCAGAATAATACCCGCCCGCAAGTTTCCCGTAACACTCAAACACGATCTGCAAGATGCTATAGAATTTCACAGAACATGTCTTTAAATTTGTCTAGTATTGAACATCATATGGAACATGATAGAACGAGGTCTGATTCTTTCATTTAACTACTACTAGTGGATTTTGTAAACATTTGCAGGGGGCGTTGATATTGCATATCCGGTTAGCTTACGCTATGTGTATGATCGTATACACTACAATGTAAAGGTATGTTTTAATACACAAGAAGTATATGAATATGAGGGGGGTGAATTCTGTCGATATACCCTTTATTTCTGAACCGGTACAG
>CAHIKZ030000468.1:1557500-1572500 GCA_903632075.3 Acanthosepion pharaonis | reverse complement strand
GAGACTGTAGCAGTAGTAATCGGAACTCTGGGCCTCGTGAGAAAAGGAATGGACAGTTTTAATGACAGTGTTCCGTGTAATATGAACATAGGAGAGGCACTACTAGAAACGTTCCATATACGAAGAAAATGGCTATCACTTAAATGGCAATTCTCCTATAGAGCCAAAAGATCCAGCTCGATGTGATACACAACAAGTAACATAACATACACAATATGTAATAATAATGGCAGTAAACACTAAAATAATTAGAAAAAATGTATATCTGATTCTGCCAAAACATTGGCATCAAATACGAACATGATTTTTTTTAATGAAAAACGTATGTATGTGTTATTCTGACTAATATAATAATGGTTAAAACGTCATCTATCTATCTATCTATCTATCTATCTATCTATCTATCATGTTAATTCAGTTTATACAAACACAAACGCAGTATTTTAAGTGTACTGGTTTTATCGTAATGAATGATTACCATTTTTAAAAAAATGGTTATGTATCGGCTTAAAAGATATAAGATTTTATTCGCTACATCTAAAACATATTATCGAGCCACATAACTGTCCTTGCATCAACTGTTACATCTCCATAATAGTTAAGCTATCTTCGATTAATATCAGCAGTTGCAAATATATTGCATGTGAGAATTCAATGCAACAACTTTCATTCATAAAAATTTCATGCCTGACGATATTTGGCCAGAACGCCATCTATAATGAGCTAAAGAAATAATTGGTTAATAGTACGATGGTTAAATGCTACCATCATGCCATTATTATCTGTGTCTGACATAATAAAATACCTGTCATTACCCATAAAGTGGTTCTTGTATTAACAGTAAATTGAATATATAATTAAAATGTATTTAATTATCTTTCAGTTTCTATTTCATTGTACACGAGGAATAGCCTTATAATGCAACTATGCATATACTTTATATAATTTTCGTTTTCTTATTATTCCATGTGTTTGTCAATATTCTTCAAACGCAGAACATTACACTGTGAACATTTTAGATCAGAACTAAATTATTATCTATCTTTCAATCGACGAACTTCTTGATCCACGTCCGGTAATTGAACAGCCTTATCAATTTTGTTTGTAAAGGAATTGGATCGAGACATGTTATTCAGAAATATTCTCATTATCTACTTGTATTAGTTTTCATACTTTATTCTATGTGTTGTGCAATTATTCTAGATATTTTATGATTTTATCTCTTATTGACATTTAAAATACAATAAGCATTTTCAAATAATTTAATGGAAACATGTATTGACTTCCAAAGTGTAGAAAGTAAGGTTAAAAGACTTGATAGTAAATAAAGAAAATATACAACGTTAATTTTATTGATGCAGACGTGTTTCAGACAATTATTGATTCGCTGGCGTGTAGATTGAAATCAGACAATGATGAGTTACTCCGAACGAACTGACTTAATCATCTTTCTTTTAACGATAGACATCAGAATTTAACATATGGTCCCAAAGCCATTCAACATATCCTGTAATGGAGAAACACTGTTGACTAAACTTGAGCACAAATAGAGAAAGCACTTATTTACTGTCTGAATTTCTGATATGAATAGCTATTATGTATGTTATTTACACTCAAGCTATCGACCTCATTTATTGTACTGTCATCACAATGTTAGGCTCCATTAATTTTTGGACTAATATCTCTATCTTTGTTGTTATTATCACAATGTCTCTGCAGTTTTGCATTCCGGTCTTCCTCATGTGTATATCGATCTGGGTAATCAACAGATAATTGTGATTTGAATCCTTTATTTAATATACGCAGGTTGACTGTTCACGTTAAACTGCTCATTTCTAGCGACATCATTTTATTTTTATTTATTAATTTTCAGCTATTGTTTATCCGTTTCACTGAGTACACGTCCAAATTACGCGAAACAGTTATGACATTATTCCATAAATGAAATATCAAAATTAAAAATAAAATGATGAAATACAAATAACACAGTAAAATGTAGAAAATGTACGTAAAATTATAGCATTTTATGTACACTTCTGATAAAATTTCATAAGAGAGGTACCTATAAATTAGATATCTTTCTTATGAAATTTAATCTCACTCTTAACAGTCTTATTCTAATTTCTTTATAATATATTTTCCATAAAGCACAGTAAACGTAAAGGTGAAAGTTAAGTACAAAAAACAAAAATAAATATTAGTGCGATGAAAGTTTTCCTTAAAAATAACGAGGTAAATAATTTGTTCACTTAAATGTAAATAACTTCACTTCTCTCCTTCCGTAGAACAAATTATCCTCACGTAATCCGTCAATATGTCATTCATCACCTGTCAAGCGACGCGAAATATTATGACCTGCTTTGTTTTATTTTCAAATTACATCTTTTCGTCGCAAAAGCTAAGTTATGATTGGTTCAAAATATTTTAAATAAACATCATAATTTCTGATTTTCTTAAAATAATTTTTGAAAAATAATAATTGATTTTTAAAAGAATTTAAAACTGAGATTTTCATTTTTATTTTAAATGGAAAAAATGGTTGCCATGATCGATTATCTGACAATTTTGCTGACTCAAAAAAATACAAGATTTTTAACGAAAATTTCGGACGTGCTAGGAAAAAAACAGAAAAAAATGTAAAGAAATACCAAAAAATAATTTGATCTTTCCTCTTAATAATAACATAAATATTTAGACGATAAAATTTTGTTTTCATTAAGTTTAGCGTATTTTCATCATGCTATGTTCTTTTTTTTAGCGATCTCGTGGAGTTAACTAATTTTTAGCAATGGACAATTCTACAAATGATTACATCAGTTAGCCACACCCACAATATATATATATATATATATATATATATATATATATATATATATATTGCTTTAATACGTTCATTCGATACTCTAAGCACGTAATATAAGACTTTAGGAATTCATATATATATATATATGTGTGTGTGTGTGTATGTCTTGGCAGCAATCCTTCTTTCATACGCATTTCATTGAATACGGCAGACAGGGTTTTTGTTTTTTTTTTCTCATGTGATCCAATATTTTATCTTTTCAGTTTATAAATTATATAAAAACTGTCTGTATGTTCTTTTTTTCCGATCGCTTTCGACTATTCATCTATATATATAGTTGTGTGTGAGAGGAAGAGAGAGAGAGTTAGAGAGATGAGGATCAATTAAGATCAAATATGTATCGGAATCCGACAGAATGATAAATGAAGAAATGAAAAACGTTTATCAATCTTACATGTTCCCGTTTTATTAAAGATTCATCAAGAGAAGAAAGAAATTCTAGTATTTTTACTTTTATATTGTTGGATTTTCATTAATTAATCAGCTTTCACTTTAATATAATTTATGGCGTTCCGAAATCATTGAGGGACGACGCATTCCTTAGAAATTCCAAGAAATGAAAGAATTCCAACTCTAACTGAATAACCGTAAATATTACGTTATCTGTAAGTGTATAATAACTGTGATGTATATGTGTGATTCAAATGCTAATTTATATTCTTAAATTTGTTTATGTGTATGTGTGTGTATGTGCAAAATAACGTTGAATCAGGTACAGCAGGTAAATCAGGCGCAAAAATTCTCAACAAAAATAACGTTAAATCAGGTACAGCTGCACATACAATAAAATACAAATAATAAAAATCCACAACAAAAAGTAACAACCTGCAATAATGTAACCAAGGAACCCCAATGAAACTGCAGGAATAAAACAACATGTCCACTCCAAGGAAATTGCAAACAAACGCATATAATATATAAAGCCAAGGTAAGTGCAAACAACAGTACAATGTACTACATCAGTGCCACTGAGAGACCATTCAAAAAAAGAAAAAAAAACAATTATTTTCTAGTTCAAGTTACCATAATTATAATTATAATTTTTGTTAATATCATTCCACCACTATTACTACGATCAATTCTACCACTTTACAATAGCTATTTGCTGCTACAATTGTTATTGTTTTCACCCGTTCCACCCACAATTACTACCACATTACAATTACCATTGCCGCACTAGTCCACCATTACTATGGCATCACAATTACCATTATCCTTACTAGTCCACGATTATACTTACTTCTTCCTCCCCGAGCAAAGTTAAGACCACAGCATAAATACTAATAAGTATTACAAATTGGAGTTTCTATGATTCGGTGTTAGTCAGAGTTGTTACCATTGAGCGATGAAAGCTTTTTGAACAGGAACCGCTAATTTTGTGTGTTTTATTTTTACGAATGTTGACGAACATTTTTTTTAAATCCCCATATTATTAAATTAATTTATTAATATTCATTATAAATATTATTTGAGGGGTTAAGTTACCCCGTTTAAGCCAAATATTGCATAAACAATAAAAGTAACCGCAGTGAATTTATGATTATTATATTCCATTTAATTTACAGAAGTAAGAATAAATTATATTTTAGGTTTGGGTTAAATTTCAAAGTCAAATTAAAATGAATTTTGTATTGCAAGTACAACTAGGGTATATTGACGGTAGTTACGCCGCTATGTTTAAAACGTAAGAAGATTCATTCGTAGATTAAAATTTTCTTTAGCAAGGTTGTAGGGTAATACTTTTGTATGTTTACAAATTATTGCTGGTTCATATCTCCGATTCAAAAGATTGTCTTTGTTCGAGCAATTAATTATTTCTTTTTTCTCCCCCATGTAGAGAAAATACGGTTTGTTTAATAACCTCCATATTCTAGCTTGTTTAAAGATTTTTAATTTAGCTTTAAGGCTTTTATCTTTATCTTTTAATTCCTAAAAATACTTGGAAAGTGAAGTCATGTTTCGTTTATGTGCGTTATTAAAAGATGTGATATCGTTATAATTTTTTTTTTTTAAATCTTTCATTGTGTTACCGACGTAAAAGCATTCTGAAGACGTAGCATTTACAAGCGAGGTTATATTACAACCATATACTATGCATTTTGTTAAACACCTGTTGGATAACGGATACTGGTTGGGATTTTTACAATTTACAAGTGACTTATAGTACCCCGTAGAATCAGCCCTAGTATACCCGTTACTCTTGTTATATAATTTTAATAATTTAGTGTGGTGTGATTTAATTATTCTTTCTAAATTATTTGTAAAACAATAGCTAAGTTTTACAGTGCTACGGTTGAAAACTATTCCAGTAAGCTCTTTTTAAGGAAATGTTTTTCAATTAATTCTAAGAAATTTTGTCCTTGTCGCGACTGCTATGTTTTTCCACGCCCACATTTTATTCGTATGCGATTGGCTAATATATCAATACTGCTTTTCTATAGGACAATTTAGCCATCGCAGTAGTTGCTTTGAATTTTTCGGTTTTGAACTTGCTTAATTGTTGCCTTAGTACAAATTTAGCGATTTTAATCAATCACATATTTTAGTGCAAAATCAACTTTTCCTGCGATTTCGCTGGGAGCCTACCTGTAACTTTAAAATAGTCCACTAAATTTCACCTCTCAACACAAACCTTTGACTTTACGCACAACATATCAAACGCACACACAGAACAGAATTTTGTAATACATATATACATATCTTTCTGTGACTCAGCCAAGTTCAATCAGCCAGGACTCTGTGGATTTCTCTAACACAACACACTTTCTGATCAATTGTATTCTTGTGTTATCTATTCTAACAGCAGACTTGTTCTGACATTGATTCCTGAACATTTCTCTCTCAAGAGTACTTTCTTTCGGACAATCAATTACAAATCAAAATACAGTAAAAGGGAAGCAACTTCTTTTCCCATAATCTATACATTGAATACAAATTATTGTATATTTTGTTCTTGTATGTTATTTCAATATATACTTGTTGATTCACATTTGGAGTTTCGTTGTTTTCTTGAATCATTAATAATACAAAAGATATATGCACTAAAGAACACGCCTAATTTCGTACGCACTAATTGATCGACTGGAGGATATAACATATGATTTTCATTTCTCTGTTTGTCTTCTTGGAATGATCATAATTTTCCACATTCGATTTTGGAAGATTTATAACCACTATCCTTAAGAATTTTGTCATAGATCGTCTCATGTTTTTCAAATATTTCTTTGATAGAGGAGTGAAGGTTAATTCGCCGTTCTAATGATGATGGAATATGTTTGATTATAGACGGTGACTGGTTGGAGCTAGAATGTATATACTCTGTGTTAGCGTTATTTTTCATGTAAGGTTGAAATTATTCATCGTTAAATTAAATATAACATCTAGGAAATGAACTTGTTTAATGTTAGCATTGATAACTACGTTGAGACCGAACGATTTAAACACCCTATGTATTATTTTTCTAATTTTATCGACACAACTACTAGTATATTCCTTAGCTACCATTAGATCATCGTCCTTGTAAAATCCCTCACTGTTTATGTTAATTTCATCAGATGCTGTATGGTTATACAGGAGGAATAGTCCTAATAAATATGAAGATTCTGCAGAATCCAGAGACCCCATTGATAAGTCAAAATTCTCGGTTGAATTCTTAATCCACTGTTTTTTTTTCATGTATTAATATTGATTTCCTGCAGTTCATAATAATGTATTTTTTTTTCCTAATGTCAGATAAAAATCGGCGAATTCTAATGCAAAATTAAAAATTTCCCTAGAAATAAATGGATTTTGTGTGGGATTTTCCGCCCTCGCTGTTACTAATCAATTAGATTCCTTTCTTTCTACACATGTAAATTCTTTTATAACTTTTATGAGAAACTCCCCAATGACTGTAGTGGAAGGCATGCTTCGATAACTGCATTTCTAAACAAAATATTTCAGTCGCGTCGTGCTTCCCCACATGATGAAACGTTAAAAACGTTTTCGCTTTTTTAAAGTTGAAACAAGATGTACGGCTTTGTAGTGGTCATGTGCATGTTCTAATGTAACACTGCATAATAAATAAATATTTACAGCTCTACTTTTGTATTGAGCTCTGTTTTAAATTAATGTTTTGTACACTGAAATCTTAATCTTCGTGCATTTTCATTTATATATATATATATATATATATATATATATATATATATATATATATATATATATATATATATATATATATATATATATATATATCATGGTATTAAAAACAAGTAATTTTTTTTTTACTATTGGCCATGATAAATTTTAAAACAAAACAAACACAAAGTGGACCGGTTTCGTCCCCTCTCGTCAGAACTGTAAACGGGGAAACAAATTATGAAAAGACAGTCTGTCGCAAATGACGTGAATGAATGGACAGGGAAAAATATAATAATAAAAGTTATAACACTATATATATATATATATATATATATATATATATATATATATATATATATATATATATATATAAAATAAATATAATAAAATCTTATCTGAAACAATCTGGACTATCTGTAGACCAAGGGGAAAAAATGGCTTTGGATAGAAGTGGTGGAAACTAATTCACGAAAGCATTGAGTCCTTTGAGAATAGCCGTATGCAGTACAGTGCCTACAAACGTCTGATTCGTAAAGGCGAACAGGGTCCAGCACCGGGTCCACAAATTCACCACGTTAATTGTGACATATGCGGAAAGTTGTGCCTTTCTTTTGCCGCCTTCAAAAGACATTTGCATAAATGTGCAAAACCTAGTGTGCCCCGGAATAATGTCACTGTAAACAAAACTGATTGGGTATGCCAATTCTGTGGCAAAATTTGTCGCAGTTTGGCTGGCCTGAAGAGTCACCTGCGAATACATAGAATTTGAGGGGAGTGGGAGTGGGTGAGGACATGAAATAAAGGAGGTGGTCACGCTCGAAACCGAGAGGACAGCACGATATATATATATATATATATATATATATATATATATATATATATATATAGAAGAGAGAGATAATATGTGTGTGTATATATATATATATATATATTTATATATATTAATATATATATATATATATATAAGAGAGAATATGTGTACATATATATATATATATATATATATATATATAGATAGATAGATAGATAGATAGATATATAGATATATATGTATGTATTTAGGCAGCAATAATTCTTTTAAAGAAGTCGTGTTAACCAATATCAACACCATATGCGTGTACATTTTTCCTACTTTTGAAAAATATGTTTAAATGTCAGAATTAAATTTTTTAATATTTGTAATTTGAAATTTGTACAGGTTATGGGTTTCAATTACGACACGGAAAAGCTTCAACAGAAGTTGGAAAAATCGATACAATTTGGACGGATATAAAAAAAAAAAGTCTTTGTGCGCATGTATGGAATGGGTCAACCATCGTTTTGTGAATATCCGCCGACAAAAAAGTCAATAAATATTCCAGAGTTTGTGAGTGGATTATCTCTTCAAAGATAGTGCAAATAAAAAAAAAAAAAGAAAAAAACTATTCAAAGTCTACAAATGTATATTTCTGAAGGAACATTAACCGTCAGCTTTATCAGTAAAATATCGCAATTAAATGAATTCATAGAAACAAATATGTTATATTATCCGGAAGCTATAGTAAAACTTTTTTCCAATTCGGCCATTACCGTAAACATATTATTAATTTAATACACACGCGTGCAAGTGCACTCACACATCACACACACACACACAATCCATATATATATATATATATATATATATATATATATATATATATATATATATATATATATATAATGCTTTGTTGCTTGAGATTTTTCATGTATTTATCTGCTAAATGTAATCTCACATTTACACAACTAAAGGAACAAATCTAGTTTCACATTTCGTTTAATAGTTCTGTTAATTTTCTAATTATTTTTGCTTTTATTTCTTTCATTTTGTATTTTCATTTACTTTAATTCCGTCCTCATTTATTTATTTGTCTTCAAAAAAATTATATGATCGCGTATTTTTTTATTACCTGGGACTCTTTTGCGCAATAATTATTCCCTCTGTTGATCATTAGTTTCAGCACGTTTTCTTCGTTTCCCAATATGTTTCATCTATAGTTAGTTCAATGTCTATTATCGTCATCCCTTAATCAACAACTTATGTGTATAAATGAAATAAATTGTTTCTTATTATTTCACAAGATTGGATAATCTAGGGAGGCTTGAGAAAATAAATTCATATTTTACCATGATTTGCAGAATAGGCTAATCATGTCAACAAAATCTTCAGAAACAAGTTCGACTAAGAGGATTAATTCGAATCTTTCAACGAAATCAATTGAATTAGCAAGAAGTTAACCGAAATACAATTTATTAATGAAGGAATTTGTTTGTCCACGATTCATTCTCCAAGCGCGTGATCAAATTAAATACAAAAGTATGATTTTCTTTCAGATGATTTAAGTTGTCAAAGAATGAAATTTGTGGCTGAATTAAATGTTTATTTCATGTCTATGTAAAACAATGTACAATCTCAGATTTAAAATGTCTATTTTAATGTCAAGCAAGAATCGGACACAGTTTCACAGATTCGTTTCCTCTATTATCTGTGGAATCCGATTCTTTTTTTCTTTTATGTAGCCTGTCCTTTCAGGAGGTAGATAATCATGGTCCTCCACATCATCCTCTTCTATGTAACACGTGAGATATTTCCTTTCATTATTTATACCAAACCCTCTTCTACCATTCATTTACTCAAGTTTATCAAGTACATTACGCGTCCCTTTCCTCTCTGCGTAAAGATAGTGTAGTGAACTCCTGTTGAATTTTAATTCAGAGTATTCGTCTTCTACGTCGCGGGATGGCCAAAGTTGCATTCAAAAAGCTAAGCAGAGTATTAAGAAACAAAAGAAATTTGTTGGAAAATAAAGGAAAATGATACTGAAATATTATGTGATATCTGTCCTCCTGTTTGGTAGCGAATGCTGGAAAATTTCCTCAAAGAGAAAGAACAGACAGGTGTTGAGGATACCATGGCCCGAACATGTGAACAACGACGACGTTTTAGTGAGAACGGAAACCAAAAGAAAACTTATATTTAACATCAGGAGGAGGAAGAGGGGGAGGAGGAGGTGGAAAAAGAAGAAGAAGAAGAAGATGGTGAGGATGATGTTGATGATTAGCTTTCCCAGCAGTTTTCCTAACCGTTTAAGGAGCCCACTCTCACATACTGGGAGAATGTGGAAATAGATTTATGTCTCTCGCAAGAGTATTTTCCTAAGTGAACGCAACAACGAAATCATAAATTTGCAACTCAGTTCACCAAGCCCAATTTCAGTGCCGATAATCATTACACAACTTATGCATAAGCAGTAATTTTTTTTTAAAATTAATTCCTGATTACTTAATCTTTGAAAGCATCTCTAGATTCTCAGATCTAAATTCATTAATGAAGCAAAGTATTCACACTCTCCTTAAATTATCCTTAGGTGCACACTACAGTACACATGACTTCGTGGTTAATTTTCAAATGCTTTGATTGAAAATGCATATCGACTTCAGCTTTCATCAAATAATTATCTTTTTTTTTTTTGCCTGTAATGTCTCTTAACTAAAATAACAAATTCACATTTTTTTAACATCATAAACACCGTTGTCCTATACATTGGTCTCTTTCTCTCGCATTGTAGCATTTTTTTTCATACACTGACTTAACAGAAAAGAAGAACATATTTTGAACAAAATGAATAACTGCTCTCACCTTAATATCAACTTCGATATTGATATATTATAAAGAGGAAAAGGTTTTCGTGTCACTCGTTTCGTCCATTAGGATTTCATCGTAATGATGTTTACGTTGATGATGATTACGCATGCACATCAAAGAAAAAGTTTGCTGAAATCTTAAATTTAACTTTCACTGTATTTTTATATGCGTTTTGTGAACAATGACTAAGCGATTTCATATATGTTCCTCTCACTTCTGTCATAAAATATTGCGTATTGCCATAATAGAAAATCTGCCAAGAAAAGGGGAATTATAATACCCTCGGCGTAAAATCACTGTGGATGATCTGGCAATTAAAGCACTTTCTATATATGTTTGTCTTATTAAATATCTTTCTCTTTAAATTAAAGTAGCATAATTAAATAAAAATATTTACGGTCTTCAACTAAGTCTTTGAGAGCGTTTTTGTAAAATATCGCCTTTGAGTTCATGTAATCTATTTTAACTAATTTCCTGCAGTTTTCTCTTGTGTATTCCTTGTAGTAATGGCTACAAGTGATAGAATAAATTTCGTAGACTTCGATATATATTTTCCTAAATTTGTTTCTTGATATAGACAAATATCTATACCATTTACCACAGTGATATACACAAGCATATTTGTATATCTGACTTTCAATCTAAGCTTATTCTAAAGACATTTCAATTTAAGCAATGGGCTTTACTCTTTGTTACTTCGCCCTCGTAAATGTAAACGAGGTAATAGACTAGCCACTAAGTCCACATTATTTTATTGCTGATATAACTAGTAACCTTAAGGTTTATTTTAACATTTTCTATCTGTCTGCATGCATCTGAAATCCGAAGCTCACACGCGCATGCAAATGGATACACGGAGAGAAACTCAAATTCGAATTATAAATTTTAGTTCGTAAGAAATAATGAAGCATTTTCCCATATTTGTCTCATTTCATTACATTCCTATATCTCGTCTAAATGATATCGTCTAAAAATTACTTTTTGTCAATGTTATTCACCCTGTGCAATGCATAACAACCTCTTGATGTAGATGGTTACAGAGTAAAACAGACATTTTATGGGAGATATGGGAAAGATAACGGTTGACGCCAGACTAATCCATAAACAGTCCATAAATTGTGAGTAGATTATCTCTTTGAAGATAAGACAACTATAAAAAGATTTTCATGGTCTACAAATATATATTTCTGAATAACATTCTCTTGGGAGTCGGTTCCAAAAAGAAGCGTCATTTTTGTTGTCGACATATTCGGAAATTAGTGTTTTCGGGTGAAGATTAGGTAGAGATTCATTTAGAACCAGAGGAGAAGCATGCATAAAAAATCTTGATTGAATTGTCTATAACAGTAGAGTTCATCATGGCATCGAGATGTCCCACCGCCGACTACTGAACGGTCCTGAACACATATAAACATGTCTGTTCAATTGGCCTGATCATATATACCTGCTGATACACATTTGAAGTTACTGAAAATTTCGGCTCCCTACAATCATGCAGATTATGAGAAAATCCAGAAAATATTTACATCCAGTACCCTTAATGAAGAATCAAGCAATCCAGAAAGGAAGATACAGGGGTGATGCTCTGAGTGTCCCCGGCTTATCTACCCAAAACTCAAGGCAACAGAAATTCACTTTAAATCAGAAACATATCTCTGGTCTGAGACAACAGATACCGAGTCACACCCGATGATATATGAGGACTAAAGGGCCCACTATCTAAAAAAAGTGGTTTCATGCTTCCATGATATGTTCCACAATAGAATAGGTGCGTGAAACATTTCCAAGAACTGTATATATATATATATATATATATATATTAGTCTTAAGATGTGCTATATTTCTGGGATAAAGTACTCAGTATCAGAGATAAAGCGTATGTAAATATAAACACTTAGAGGCGACAGTCTGTTTCATGTTAGATGCAATCGTCGCGGCCTGGACGATTACATCTAGAGGCCGTCGCCTCTAAGTATTGACTTATTCCTTTTATAATTATGTATGTATGTATATACATATGTATATATATATATATATATATATATATATATATATATATATATATATATATATATATATATATATATATATATATATATATATATAGGGGATGCGCGCGTGTGTATACATACATACACATTTATGTAACAAATATATGGATATAGATCCGACAGTATGAAGAAAATATACTGAAAAAAACAAACAACAATCCTAATATGCGATTATTATGACATTAAACATTAAAACAGCATAATCGCATGTTAGGATTTTATTTGTTTTTTCAATATATTTTCTATATATATATATATATATATATATATATATATATATATATATATAAAGTATAAGTATTATATATTTATTTCGAACAATAATATGTAGTCTTATTACTGGATAGTTTTCTTAACATTGTAATTAAGTTCTATTTATTTTCATTTAATGGATTGTCGGTTGGTTAATTGTATTTATCAGCAAAACAACACCTCTGAGTTATTTAATGCCGACATCTAAATATTCTAAACGCAACTTCAACTAAATATATACAACAGTTAATTATCGCTGGTAATTTTATAATGAATCTTTATTGTTGGTTATTGCATAATAAATAATTTTTTGTGATAATTCTACCATAATGTTATTATTGGTAATTTTATTATCAATATATTGTTGGTACTTTTTTATATAAAAATATATCTTTACACTTTCATAATGCTTAGTTTTTGTTTGGGGCTCACTATTTTTCCATAGCTGAGACCTTAACAAGTGCTACCGCCCCGGATCAGTATGGACCTGGAAACAATAGCAATTAAGTGGCTCTCAGTTATCCAGTCACCCGATCAGAGGCCTTGCTGCCGGACGTTTATCGTCATACCTAGGTCTATATATAGATTATATGTCGATATTTCATCACTTGATAAAATCTTTGTTTTTATGTTATGTCTCTATGGTATGGATTTTATTTCGTAGTGTCCATACCCTCCCCAACTAAAATAAGAGAGTTCCTAACAGTAATGATTTATTAATAACAGAAAAGACTGGGCTCTCCAGATGGAAGCTAATCTAAAAAAAGAACCGGAATAGTCAACCTTTCTCAAGAATATTGGCAATATATAGATAATTTATAGAAAAAAATGGATTCTGTTGAACGCCATATTCTCCGTTTTCAAAGGACATTGCTCTAAACATAACGTTTTATATATTATAAGTACTTGAAACGGAATAATGTATCAAACAAGGCAGTTATCAGAGGGATTAATGTAGTTTCATTTGCAAACAGTTACGATGTGAACAAATTCAAAACTATCTTGCCAAACGCCACGATTGCGTGAGCTGAATGGACTCACTTGCGTGTCAAATCGAATAGTATTGTGTTTCGGTGACATTAAACTGAGTTGTGCTTTCAACAAACACAAAAAACAGTCAGAATACGCAGCCGTGACCGAAGATAACACTTTGTGAAAAAGCAAAATGTTATTTAATGTTACAATAACCCTATGCGAATCCATCTTTATTGGTACTACTAAGTATATAGTGTCTTACAAACACGGTGTATAGAATGAAGTATTTTACATATTCTTACTAATTAATAATTGTATCAAAATATGCCTATACGAACAATAAGAATAGGACTATATTAAAATATTTGCCCAGGAGAGAATATAATTCTGCCCGTTTCGCTGGGAATTATGTCCATACACTGGACTGGTTTTACAAATAAAAATGGTTATCATATCTTTGTGTCAATTTTAATTTGATCACTCAATGATCAGAGGTAACAAAAACAAAGTTATAATATACCCTCCCATTGAACAGAAACCATAATCGGAAAAATGTTGCTACCACTAGCACTCAAACCAATGCTTCATCGTATAACAGAAAGCTATCAGTAAAAGTAATTTTTTCGATCCGGTTTTCCTTGCATTTCAAGAGATTCGTTGATAGCTAAAACGACATTTGAATAATGATTATCTTTCATATACTATGTGTTTTAAGGGAGATTGATCTCCACAACTTCCTGATCTTTATTGATCTAATATTTGATTTTTTACCATTTCGATTTCTTCTTATTCCGCATTATTATTTTCCTCAAAGTCATTTTCCCCATCAGCATATGTTAGGAAAGTCCTCTGAATGTTACATTTTCCACACCCTATTCCTCATTATGTTTCCGATATTATAACAGTAACTTTCTTCTTGTTATCATCAGTTTCCTTATAGATTCCATTCCGCTTAACTCTATAATAATTCCTGAAACTCTCATGATATTCTCAGTATTTGTCAGTAGTATAACCTATGTGTCTCTTCAATATTCCATTAACTCTAAAGTTTCCAATTCCATATCGGACATTAG
>CAHIKZ030000468.1:1550000-1552500 GCA_903632075.3 Acanthosepion pharaonis | reverse complement strand
TACAAACATATCAAACAATATACGGACACGACAGTGATGATAGTCTGTCATTGTTTTGTTTACATAATGGATCACTAAGCAACGATGAACACGCGCATATAAGACGCTAGAAGCGAAAATCGCACCGCATCTCATGACGTCACACATGACTACACGAGAGTGAATTGTAGAATGAAATAAGGAAAGCCGTTGGTATAAACCAATGGCTTCTGTTACCAATTATAGAAATTATAAAATATATAAACTATGTTGTTTTTTTGCAAATCGCTATATATAAAACAGACACTTATTAATAATAGCTTTCCAAACTATATAGTTGATGAACAAATAAGATGCTTTCTTAGAAATCTCAATAATAAGCAAATTGTACATAATACTGCTTCTACTGATCTCAAATATATTAATCTCCTATATCGTAATCAAATGCATACTAATTGTAAACAAGATGAACACATACTAAAAAATTTAGTAAATTCTAATATATCAACTACAGATCCTAGCAAAAAAATTAAATTAATCATTTCCTACACTAAATCTAGTATATCCAACAATACTTCGCAATGATTCTTCTCCCCGGTTAGCGATTTGCAAAAACCAACATAGTTTATAAATTCAAGTGCCCTTTGGGAGAGTGTATCTCCAACGAATTAAATAATATTTATGTTGGTCACACCACAAACTCGCTTTCACGACGCTTGACACTACATTTTAATGAAAACTCTAACATTTTTAGGCATTTAAAACAACATGCCTGCCCACACACAATTCCGTAAAATACTTGTCGAAAACACAACTATACTTCGACATGAAAACAATAGACAAAAACTAAAAAATACTTGAAGCATTATACATCAAACAGTTAAAAACCCAACCTAAACAAAATCAACTATGGAATCTCTACAAATATTCTTAAATGTCTATAATTTCTATAATTGGTAACAAGAAGCCATTGGTTTATACCAACGGCTTTCCTTATTTCATTCTACAATTCACTCTCGTGTAGTCATGTGTGACGTCATGAGATGCGGTGCGATTTTCGCTTCTAGCGTCTTATATGCGCGTGTTCATCGTTGTTAGTGATCCACTATGTAAACAAAAAACAATGACAAACTATCATCACTGTCGTGTCCGTATATTGTTTGATATGTTTGTAATTACATCTTTGATAATGGCTTGAGTAAGCCGAAAGCTTAGATTATATTAAAAATAATGGATAAATATTGTGAATTTCTTTTTTTCGGTTAATGATAATGTTATCAAATTTATCAGAAGATACGAAAAAAATTTTACATAAAATAAATGGACAACACTTGTCTATATTATTTAATGAAACGTATAAATGAAAATATGCTGCCTAAATACACAATAATATATATATATATATATATATATATATATATCATTGGATAAGGGTGACTTGGAAAACAGGACATACATTCCATGATGAAGGCCTATCGCAAAGATATAGGTTGGATCATACGGTGTAGTGGCGATATACACACGCAGGAATTACTCTTTCTCGCTATCTGCTAATGTGATATGAGCTAATTTTAATGTGAGAAAATGAACTTTTGATCACAGCGGAATCGAAGTTGATTTGCAGTATCGCTGTATCAATTCGTTGTCGGACAAAGGTTTTCACTGCAATTACAAAATTCAGGTTGTCTTTAGTTTTTGTGCATCTCGCCAATGCTGTAACCAAATTGATCAATTTATATGGGAAACAGGGGCTTTTTCGTCAGAATGAGACACCTCGTCATTCACACATGGCTAATAATAATTGGAATCAAAATAACGATCGAATTCCTTGCTGTCGATTTTGGTTTTGATTCTTAGTTCATGTTTTGGCTGCTCATTCCAAGAATAGTAATATTCTTCTTCTCTTCGACGCTTCTTATTGCAAATGATAACATGAAAACTATTACAGGATAATGCAAAACTGATGAATAATTTTGAAAATACATTTTCGAAAACGTCAAATCTATATTAGATTTTTACTTTACAGTGAATTCCAACTTAATACATTTCGTAAAATAAATCAGAATTAAAACACATTCGATACATTTAGTTTAAATATCGCAGAAAGTCACTTTTAACACGGTGGAGTATGGTTAGTATGAGGTACTGGCATATCTGTCGATAATGTTTATTTTGCAGGTTTTATGTAAGGGTGAATTAATGATGAATATAACATTAACGCCTTTTTTGATTTCTTTAACTACACATCAATCTTGAACATTTTAAATATTTCAAACATTCTCATGTTTATTTAACATAATTAATGTTCGGTTCGTATATATATATATATATATATATATATATATATATATATATATATATATATATATATAGATAGATAATATTAGTGGAAAATATACATACATATGCAAAATATATATAAAAAAAAATACCCATACATGTATATTTTCAGAAAAAATTTTCCAAGAGGAAGAATCCAGGTAGAACTCAATGTCTAGGACAGAGTAAGGATATAATAAAA
>CAHIKZ030000468.1:1535000-1547500 GCA_903632075.3 Acanthosepion pharaonis | reverse complement strand
TATTATTATTATTATTATATGTGCCGTTTTCCTTAAGGCGTAGACGTCCTCCACAATTTCTTGTTCTTTGTAGCTCTTGGTAGGTTTTGTCTTTTTACTCTACTTTAATCCCTGTTCTGTCAACACAAGCTCATTAAGTAGGTTATTTGATTCTTTCCTCTCCACCCTCTTTGCCATCAATATGTCATGTGAGCGTTAAATTTTCCGAGCATTCTTTTCGCATTATATGCACAAGGAATTTCATCTGTCTGTTTCTAATTGTAAATATAAGTGTCCTTTTTGTTCCATTTTCCCTAAAACTTGCTCAGAGGTTTTCATAGCATCCTTCAGTAGGAACACATTTCTGTTGTCTCAAGACTATTCTTCATCTGTGATGAGATTGTCCAGCATATAATGCTATATGAGTTGACCGATGTATTATAATAGTTTAGTACTTAGAACAGGATATAACTGATAACTGACATACATTAGACATGGAACGTGGAAATGGACCAGTCTACACCAGTGAGCGAAATAAAGGGTTTAGTTTCACGTTCCAACCACCTGTAGAAGGCCAGAGCGTATAACGGCCCAAACGTTTTGATAAATATGGCAACAAAGATGGGGACAATATTCCGAATAATGTAAATAGTGTAAGTTTATGCTGTTTTCAATTCATGTTTCTTCCTTTTGCTGACAACCTTATATTCTGTCTCCTTACAGCCACTGTCTTGTTCTTTCATTTAACCATATTTTACTACTTTCTATAAGAATGTGTCCAGTTTAGCCTTTACATCTGCTATTAATACTATCATTCGCATTTCTCATTGTAGCTGACAATAAAGAATCCCTCAGTATCATCCCACTGTAAACAATGAATAAGTCCGGTGAGAAGATTTACCCTTGTCTTTCGCCCATTTCTCTTTTTGTGTATTTCGCAAATTATTTCATAATGAAAAATTGAATCAGCCTTTTCGATGTAATGCCATCCAATGAGTTTGGTGTTGGTAGGGTGCCGTGGAAATTTTTATCAACGCTGACGGACATTTGAAAATAACTTACTGTGTATTATGATTTCCGACGACACTGATGAGATGAAATCTGTCAATGAAATTATGAATTAATTAATTTAGTGAACTATATGTAAATACAATATACGTCCACAGAAACACCTGGCAAGAGTAACTATACCTCTCCATAGGAATGATTCAAAACATTCCACTAAAAGTAATGTTTCCAAAAATGAATAAAGTAAAATTACAGTTTTAAATCATGTTCAATACATTTTGATTTTTTGTTAATGTCATGTCTATCCAAGACGTCAGGAAAAAATGATTTCCACAAAATCCTTTTCTTTTACAATATGCTAAATACTGAGTTTCTAATGAGAGATAGTTGTTTGATTTCCCTTTCCGTTTTCGGGATTTTAAAATCAGAGTTTTTATTCGCTTTAAATAACTGCCATTCAAGACTTGTCACCCGGGAATACGCTGATATTTGTCCTATCGCTGAGTGATGCTGAATATCTTCAAACAATCATCTGAGATACGATGCTATCATAGTAAACAGAATATATGACAAATGGATAAATTCAATACCTTTATGTGTAGCTGCTATAATTGTAAATATAGGTGATCACAGGAAATGCTTATTTTTGAATAAACATTTTTCATAGAGGTACATTCATATTTAGATGGCAAAATCTTCATATTTTTAACAGTAACATCAATAATTTAGAGTGTAATGTTTCTCGAAAAACATCAAATTCTGACAAGATATTTTTTTTAAATTAATTTACCAATAAACTAGTAATCTAATTGTTGCTCGATGACAACTGAATTATGGTTGATTACTGTATAGAAGCTGGAATATTTTGATATGAAATAGAAAATATTTTCGTTGCTATCTTTCATGTCTCAAAAAGAAAATCAACATGAATATATTGTATGAAATTAAAACGTAAACGAATTATAGCCACTCATCAATTAACGATTCACGCCTTTAAGGATTTCTGGACTTACGAATAGCTATACAATCTCTGAAAAAATCCAGCAGTAAGTGTTGCTGTTAGGTTTGGTTTGTTTAACGGCATATCAACTCTTTATGGGTCATTTACTATCGGAATTTAAATTTCTTGTGATCTTTGGTATTTCACCCATATATATATATATATATATATATATATATATATATATATATATATATATATATATATATATATTTTTTCTAGTGTATTTTTTATATATTATTATTTTGGATGTGACCTAACAGAAGCTACCACCCCGGATCAGGTTGAACCTGGGAACAACAGCAATTAAGAAGTAGTTCCGCTCACTACAAAACCTTCCGACCAGAGGCCTTGCTGTCGGATGTAGTTTATTGTCATACCCAGGATTAAGTAAGCATTGTACAGTGTACGCAACATTTAATAGAGGAAACATTTTTTTCTTTGTACAAAATTCAATCAACCAATTAAATTGAACAAATTGAAACATAAACAATATTTTACTCTATTAACGGTATAAAAACTGAAGTACTTTACAATATACATATAGGATTTTCGAAATTGTTTATCATTTTTACGTTTTAGTAAATAATGGCGCTGTTTAAATATGTAGATTTGTTACAAAAAGGGAAGTTTATGGTGAGAAGCTGTTTGTTTAGCGATCAGGTACAAATTCTTACCGAGCGACGAGCTCGTTTAACGAACTGTTTGTTGAGACGAAACCAGTTCGTTAATTGAGGTTTGGTTTGTTTTACGGCATATCAACCTCAATGGGTTATTTAATGCCGATATTTTATTGCCGGCAATAATTTTTACAAAGTATTTCTGGTAGTAAAACCTATTTTTACACTTTCATTGTGCTTTGACACCAGTTTGGGGTATTTGCCCATAGCTGCGACCCTAACAGGTGCTACCACCCCGGGTTAAGGTGGACCTGGGAACATCAGCAATAAAGAGGTGGTTCCACGCTCCTCAATAACTCCTGATCAGAGGCCTTGCTCTCGGATGTAGTTTATCATCATACCCAGGACGGTCTTTAATTGAGGAGTGACGCTAGCGTTATGTCGACTAGCCAGTAAAAGCAGTCAATGCAATCACGCACCCATTCATATTCCATTTTCTTCCCCTCAGCATTTTGGAAATTGACCCCTGCTGCTTTTCTTTTCACAATCGCTTTGTGAGCAACAACTACTTTAATAATAGCTTCGACTCGAAAAGTTATTTATCTTTAAAACAGATAAAAAAAAATCGTTATGTGGAATCAGAAAATTAAATTAGAATTAAATACTTCACATCCTTCGTTGTATGAATAAGTTATAACAAAATGAGAGATAAGGAAATTGAAAATAAGACTATGTTAGGTGTAGTTTCCCCAAACATTGCAAATCGCTAAAAAGACATTAAATTAAATCTCGAGACATGTTCTTAAATAGACTCGATATATCGAGACTTTTCTTAGGGATGTCGTACATGGTGGCAAACTCTTTCAGAAATATCTAAACTCTCACCCGTATACAACTGCTTTCTCAGAACGATGGTGAAAGGTCGCTTCGAGCGAATGAATCTTGTTGGTTTTAGAAGGTACGATGCACCTTTGATCCTCCTCGATTGCGGTTACATGATTACAAACCAAACACACTACTAAATAAGAGAATCCAAATAATTAGATAACTTTCAGCGACAGCGTCAAGAAAAAAATAGTATATGTAATTCGAAAAGAAAAGACATTGACATTTCACACGACTTCAAACAAAATGTAAGGAAAGAAATACAAATCAATGTTGAAACAGTAGAAAAGAGAAATTTATTTTCCTGCAAAATGGTTTTAAGTAAATGATTTTATGAATTACACCTGAAAGTAGCATTGGCTATCTGGTCAATGAATGCCAAATGTTTCCTTATAGGGGAATGGCTACTATTATTGCAAACGTTACAATTACTCGAAAATATCTATATCGAAAAGGAAAACAAAACAAGTAAAGGCATGAGGTTGTACTGAAAATTTACATTCTACAATAAATGCCTTCATTATTTTATTTCTCTTTGTTGTTTCGAACGTTCAGGTACAATTTGATTCGTTATGTGGGCTTGTTTGTCATAAATCGCACTGCTACTGCAGAAGTGTCTTTAATTTGTCGCCTGTAATGAAAAACACAAACACATCGGTGTAAATAAAGGTCCCTTTATTGTCTGTGTTTCCAATTAACTGTTGTACGACGGAATGTGATTTAATTCTGTACAAGCTGGTGTGACGTGAGGCGATCGGAGTGGTTTTCTGTAAAAGAGAAATAACGTAAAGAAACATTTTTTTATAATGTTTTCATTTATTTTTTTTTTGTTTTGTTTTAAATTTGTTCTCTTTTATTTTTCCAGCTTGGCTTTTTTTTTTCTTTTTTTGTTCGGGTTTGTTCTGTTGGTTTCAAGCAAAGTCCCCTGCTATTAATTCCCATCCTGGAGAACCCCACTCGTGTGAATGGATTGCAGGAATCGATCACCAAACTCAAGTATCCGCAATAAAAATGAACGACCTGCCACTGTTTGACAGGAAGCCAGTGAATAAATGAGCAGCGCGCAACTTCCAGCTTAGTTCGATATTAACCGGCAGATGGCGCTTGCTGTCTTTTTCTCTTTTACTTCCTTTGCAGAGTGGAGTGTACATATGTGCACGCGTATTCATAACAGATCATCAGTATGTGAGATATTCGTAGTGAATCCCCACGTTATTCTGTACTTTGCCTTTTCTTGCAAATGAATTGATGTGGTGAGAAGTGTTGTTACGTTTTACGCTCTTCCAACCGACCAAAACACTATTAACCTTGAATATTACGATGGATGAGCATTGTGTCAGATAAAATAAATATTCCTAAGGATAATTACCCCACCTTCAAAAAAATGTACTGAATTTAGTTCTCATGGATCTTTTAATGAGATATCGCAGCCTATTTAAACGACAAAAAAGTCTAAATGATTTGAACAAAATAAGAAAATCTCCCGCAGTTCTTTCTTTGCTTATTTACAAACCATATAACTTCACAACTCATACATTGCCTGATGAGTTTCACTTATAACTCGAAGAATATCTGTATTCCGCTAAAATTGTTTTTGTCTGACGTAGCATTCAATTTAAACATATTATTATTCAAATCTATTAACGTGTTGCACAGAATATATTGCAATTAATCCCAAAGGTGCTAGCTTTCATCTCCAAAATTATTTATTCGTATTGATCTCACTCATGTACAAACTTCTGTTCATAAATAATTTCTTTATTTACCGTATTAACTTTGAATGTGAGAAAAGATATGAAGCTTCTCCCCAATCTCCAAAAAGCACATTTATAATTTTGTACACTGGTGAATATAGTAACTTCTGAAAAAACTAAAGAATACTCACACACAGAGACAAAGCGGGAGAAAGAGAGAAAAACGCAGGCATACACAGAGACAGGCACGCATAGAGACAGACACACACACACACACACACACACACACATATATGTGTGTGTGTCTGTGTGATTCTCGCTCTCTCTCTCATATATATATATATATATATATATATATATATATATTATAAAAGGCACGAATAATCAAAATTTCATGAGGTTACATTTATTTCGTTAGGGTCGTAAAATATATACACACTGATCACTAATATTATCATTATATATATATATATATATATATATATGTGTGTGTGTGTGTGTAAATACATACATATATATATATATATATATATATATATACACATATATATATATATGTAAATATATATATATATATATATATATATATATATATATATATATATATATATATATATATATATATGAGAATAAATGACATATAGGCATGATGTTTACTTGGAAGTAGTTAATGTGTTAGGAAAACAGGCTTGACTACCCGCACACTGACAGTCAAGTTGACAGTCCATCATAACAATACTCCTGAGCATAATATGGCTGTAGTTTGCGAATCCTTGGATAATAAATCTATTGCAGAAATGAGCCATTTTCTTTATTAAGTAGAATTGATCCCATGTGAATTTTGTTATTTCCGAAATTGACAAAAATCCCTGACCGGACAACGATAATGTGACATCCCTGACACCCATGTATACATGCCTACAATTCTAGTAAACGAGTGCCAAGAATATTCGCAACAGTGAAATCATTTACCCATGACGACCATAGGCTTACTATATAAGAGCTACAAGATAACATCAGCCGCGAGGGGCCAGGTGAGAAAATCTTCTTTTCACAGGTTAATTATTTTATCTTGCAATAATATTTTCTCAGATTTGTTCAAATCTAAAAAATATAAAACAAAAGCCGAAGGAGAGAAATAGAAATCATGGAACTGTTGTGATGGTCTATTTCCAATCCAAATGTAACTTCCAGCTTTATTCGACATTCGGTAATATTTCAACCTCAAACTAATCATTACATAACTGATATATGAACAGATCTCATGACAGATCAAGTACAGTACTTATTATTGAGAATAAATGAGCTTGAATTTTGAAAATGTCTTCTCGATATGTAAAAGTCGTCAGTACATTTCGACGTTCGCGATATATATTTCTAAAAACAATTGCTACCTTAATTAAGTTACTGAAGTCCATCATAATAACTGGATGACTGGGTGGGCTTGAAAAATCTGATACTCATGGGACAGATCGGGCGCAAGAGGGGCAAGAGAAAAAATAAAAGCATAACATACTTGGTGAGCTTGAGTAAATGGATGGCAGGAACAGGACATAGAAGAAATGAGAGAAAGACAAAGTTTATTAAGAACTACAATGGAAACGAAGTTGTGGAGGGCTATGCTCGGTTATGAGCATAGCAAATGAAGGAGAAGATTTATGGTCTTCTGGACGGGTAACTTTTGAATATCAACATATTTCAGAATAATCCTTGAAATAATTGTTCATAATCAATCACCATCTGCAGGTTGCTATGTTTTAAGTTACTTAGGGAAAAGACTGACATGATCACTGGAGCAGATGTTGAGATATCATTTGGAAGGAAGTTTTCTTGCTGGGGAATTTAGATGTTTTATGTCAGGTGACAGTGCGTCTTCGTCGCAAGGCAGATTATGTTGTGTAAATTCTTTTAGAAACAGATTTGGGCTCAGGAATTTAAATGTTTTTGAAAAAGTAAGAATCGTGCGGTATGAATACGAAATTACGTATTAACGCAATATGTGCTGAATAATTTTTTTTAAAACCATTCCTTTTGACAAACTCACTGAAGTGAAGAAATGTCTTTGCGAAAGTATTCGTTTGAAGAAAATTGTTTCCCTATACTCGTTTTTTGTCATCTCAGTATGGGTTAATGATAAGCTTGCGTTTCTTGTTGAGTCTTACTAGAGTACTGCATTTGAACCCTTTATATCTAAATATACAACTACACTGGGGTTCAATTGTTTTGGATCAAAAGATTATTACGAAGCTTTATTTTATTAAGAATTTAATATTCTTTTACGAGTATTTTCTTATCAGAAGTGTCTGGGGAAACCTAAAGTTTGGGAAATAAGTTATTGCGTTTTCGTAGTTGCCATGTAACAGAAATTGCACTGCTTTAAAAAGATTGATGTTGAAAAAGGTGATGCAATACTTTTGGGCCAATAAAGGCGATAAAGTCATGGTAATATGCACATTTCTAAGCACAAATCGATCCCTCTTATCATGAGTGGATGATGCCTTGGCAGAACATTGCAGTTGGATATTAGTTTGCTATTTTTACGCTAAAATCATGGGTAAATTTCTACTAAAACAAGAAGGAAATTAGTGACCTTGAAGTAGGAGATGACCGAAGGAGAGAGAACAAAGCGGCTTGGAATTTCAGGAAACTGTTGTTAATTCACCCAAAAACTAGAAGTGTTTTAAGGTCAGAGAAAAAACGTAGACCATAAAAGGTAGACAAGAAAGATGAAGGAAATATTGTGAAACTTTCTCTAAGCAGTGCAAAATGAAGAGCCAGAGAAGTGAAGTATTAATACTGCCTTACCCGTGATGTTTTAATTGATAGAAAACAGTCTTTATTTAGTGGATGTGTAGCAACAAAAATATGATTAATCGAAGATGCAAACAAACATTGATACAAGCAAACATATTGACTCTTTCAAAGAACCTAACCAGGAATCTAGAAAAGTGGCGAAAAGTACTTTTACTGATAAATGGAAAATAGTTACATTCTAATAAAACAGAATATGTACGAAGATCAATGGTAAACGAAACAACAAAAAATTATACCACAAACAGGTATAATTTATTGGTGGCAATATTTTTGGTGTTGGATCAAGTACGACGGTAAAAGAGAATTAGTAAAAGCTGATGGAAATCTAAACACCGAAAACTGTATTCGTTTGCTGCGCCTTAATCTTCTCCGAAAATAGGAAAATGGATATATTTTAAAATATGACAGTGAGCCATGACACTCATCACGTGCAGCAAAAGGATTTCATGGGGATAAAGATGTTTAGCTTTCAGACGGACTGGCCAGCCCAAAATCTTGATATCAATATAATTGAATCACCGAGATGAGCACTGAGGAAAACATGTGCTAAAATGAAATCAGTGCAATCACCAAGAGCTTTCGGATTATTGCCAAGAAGAATGGGAAAGAAAATTCCAAAGAGAAAATCTGGACCTTGTTACATTCAACGCAACATCGAATTGAGGAAATTATACGAGCCAAAGGCAGCAACTAATTACAAATTCCATACTTGGACGTTTTCTATTTTCTGTAATAAACATGAAAGAAAAAGAACATTTTTTTTTTTTTTTTTGCAAGAACAAAATTCCTTTTTTTTAACTTAAGAAAAGAGCTGAAAGGCGAAATTTTCGTTGGTTGGAGATTGTTTTATTTTTTTTTATTTTTTTATTTTTTTTCTGCATCTTTATGCTTAAGATGTTTTGTCAGTCACCATACTGCATTAACAAAAACACAGTAACTTGTTTTCTGGTGTTTAGTGTTAATTAAATGTACTGATAAAAACTTACGGCTGATCACTCAAATTTGGGGTAAATTTAAAAGTATTTACAAAAAAAAAACTCAACATATGATAGTGAGTCCTGGCACGCACCACGTGCAGCAAAAGGATTTAATGTGGATAAAGATGTTTAGCTTTCAGACGGACTGGCCAGCACAAAATCCAGTAAAAATAGTAAAAATCTAATTGACGAACTAAGGATGTGGTAGAGTCGGCTAGCGCCATAGAACCATATAAATGGGTTCCACCAAACCTTGTGGGTGAAAACGGATAATAGACAAAATACGGAAGATGTCAGTGGTTGTGAGGGGACTTCACCCCTAATAAGTTACTAGGAGGGAGGGGTTGAGAGTACTGGTCTTTTTCAAATCTACTGATCGCGTCAGATTATGCTTTCTGTCGCAGAAGCTGTATCTCAGTGCTGCTCAGTTAAATGCAGAATAAACAAACGGTTGGGTCTGTGGAAGCTTCACAGAAAAAAACAGTTTTTTCTGAGCAGTTTTCAATGAAAAGAATTTACTACAATATCTCCCAGGCGGGAATACCGAGATACAAAAGAGCAACAACAATCCATTGATATATCCATATATACATAGACATAAAATGTAGATACATAAAATATGAGCAAACCAGTGGCGAAATCAATTCTTGATCGAACATAAATAATTTTCCACCTCCCAGTATATATACCCCCTCACACACACACACACACACACACACACACACACACACACACACACACATATATATAAATATATATATATATATATATATATATATATATATATATATATATATATATATATATATTTACACACACATATATATATACATATATATATATGTGTGTGTGTGTGTGTGTAATCCATTAGTATAATCGATGAGAGTCCTATTAACACATCATAGAATTTAAAATATGTTAAAAATGATTTAGAAAAGAGCGCCCAATGTTTATTTTCATTACACAGAGCAAATTATCTTTCCAAGTGGAATTAAAATACCTTTAGTTAATGACAATTTTCACCTTCGAATTTTAATTTTAAAGAAAATTTTGATTTTTCACTGTTTATGGTTCCAGATGAGAATTCGACTACAAACTGATAACATAAACAGTTTGAATACTCCTATGAATTTTAAAATTAAAATTCGTAGGTGAAAAAAGGTGATTAACTAAAAAAATATCTTAATTCCAACAACATACACACACACACACACACACACACACACACACACACACACACACACACATATATATATATATATATATATATATATATATATAGAGAGAGAGAAATATAGTCTTAAGGTGTGCTATATTTATGGGATAAAGTGATCAATATAAGAGATAGAGCGTGTGTAAATATAAAAGTGAACATAGAAGTCAACACTTAGAGGCGATAGTCTGTTTCATGCTATATGCAATTGTCATATATATATATATATATATATATATATATATATATATATATATATATACGATTATTTACATTATTCGGACTATTGTCCACATCTTTGTCGCCATATTTATCACAACGTCTCGGCCGTTGTACGCGCCGGCCTTCTTCAGGTGATTGGAATTTCGAACTGAACCCTTTATCTCGTTCACTGGGGTAGACTCTTCTAGTGCCATGTCTAATGGATGTTCATTTCCCACTCAAAGTTTTCCACTGTCTTAACCGGGTATTGAACTCACACTCTTTGGGTCCTGTCACTGGATCTAACCAACGCCTTTATCCAATGTGCCATGAGGACATCTGGGTATGAATTTCAGGGTATTATAAACCTAATGTCTTCAGCAACCATTTTTACCAGTGCTCATATTGCATTTTTTGCTGTTATCATTTCACGTTTTTACCAGAGCTCATATTGCAACTTTGTTGATATCATTGCTTTTCTCTGGCACCCCTTATTACTGGTTCTCATATTATATTTATTCTATGCTTGTTCGGCTCAGGAGATTTCTTGGCCTAGCATATGTGCTGATTCCTTAAGTTTACGAATTTTCCAGTGGTGTTCCTTGTCTATGATCTCAACATGATCCCACAGAGGGCGGTGATCTCCCTTTTCTCTCCATATGTGATTAGCCACGCCTGATTTTTCCACTTCCCCTCGTGTTACAGCTTTCTGGTGTTCTTGAAGTCTTACCTTGAGAAAGCGGCCTGTCTCTCCTTTATATTCCTTTTCACAACTGCACGAGATAGCGTACACACAGTCTTTAGTCATGTTTTCCTCTATGGGCGGTCTTACTCGGGAGAGATATCTGCGAAGTGTCGTCAAGCTTTTGAAGTTTGTCCTGATGTTATATGGACCGCAGATCCTTTGTATTTTCTCTTATAACCCCTTCACAGATCTCTCTATATATATCATATATATCGATCCGTGTAATCTACTGCTAATTACAAACTTAATCCTATATTTTATATACAGGCGTTGAATCCGTTCCACTGCCCATATCTAATGATATATCGGCTAGTTGTCCCTTAGTTTTAGTAATGTTTCTTATGATAACATGTACATAATGTCATGAGAAGTGATTGAAAACACCATTATTATGTCACCAAATTCCCTAAGCGGCATTTTAATCCAATGAGCTATTGTCTCGTAGGAAGAGACTAAATCAATGGCTTATGATACAGTTGTTTTGAAGAATACCAATACAAATCGAATGTTAGAATAAGTTTCTGAATCACCCAGAAGAAACATAAGGCAATGTCTTAAAACACACACTTTGATCAATGCAAGAAAGACTTCTGCTACAGAAACTATAAATTATGATTCTTCATTTTAAGACTAATATTGGGAAAATCTTCCGTGTCTCAGTTACAGCAGATCATTTAATTCACAAATGTTTTGTGTTTGCTGAACACTGAGAAATGAGGTTTCGAATACTAAGCAAAATCGTCTATTATACATAAAATAATATATTTATTAATGACTAAATGTTTTCAATTACCAAGACATGCAAGTATAATTTGCACGCAAATGTAAAACAAAATATAGCAAAAGATGAAAATTGATCACATAGAAAGTCAAATAGTGCTACCTTTCTTTAAAGAAACTGTTTTCTAAATCACTAATTCATTTCAAACCTGCTGAACGGGCACTTGTAAATCCACAAGACACAATCTAATAGAAAAATGTTAGAGCAATGAAACGTATGCGGACAACAGCCGCTATTTCACAATTAAAGAAATAACATATAAATGGATATATGGCAGAACATGCCTCGAACAGAGCTCTCTAAATTTTCTAATTCTTTAACATATCATGCCATTCAGATTTGGAAAGAAAATCTTTTTACTTGAGCACATTACAAATTGTTGCCGTAAGGCTTCTTGAAATGTGAAACAGATGATTAATTCCTTGCTGGCCAGTTGGGGAAGTTGGATGGAGCTTTTCAGGTATTGATAAAAGAATGAAGAGAAAAACAGCAATCGTCTGAATTGAAGAATATTTTTTCTATTAAATCACAGCCATGTACAAAATGCGGTAAAATAACGTAAAAAAATTGTTTATATATATAG
>CAHIKZ030000468.1:1507500-1532500 GCA_903632075.3 Acanthosepion pharaonis | reverse complement strand
ACGAAGATTGAAATAGAGAATGGAATTAATTATTTTGAAAGTATTTTGAAGAGGTTCCAAGTGTCATTTCCCAAGCTAGGTTGTTTTTCAGTTAATATTTAATGATTAGATATTTCTTGTCATCCTAATGTCAATCTCATTCTCTGATTATGTATGCCTTCTTGTCTGGACATATACAAGGAAGTGCTGAAAACTTACTTGGCCGGATCTATTTGGCACAAATATATTCATATGATCAAATATCATATTTCATGGCTAATCTAGTCTCTTAGCCAGTCATAGGAAATTTCATTTTCCCCGTAATCTGTTTATGTTCAGAGATATGAACACACAAATAATTGTACCAATTAGCAGAAACCATATCACTTGAGGACTACCAACATCAGCAACAACTGAAACGGATACCACAGGGAAGTGAAAATAGTGACATCATCAGAATAATGACATTCCGCACGACTTCAAATAAAACGTTAAGTAGGAAAACTTCCATCAGCACCGGAAAGAGCAATTACAGTTACATGATTTGAGAAACTTAATTTACAGAAAAATTGTTTTAATAGAAAGATTTTACAACTTTCAACCAAATGCAGTGCTGGTTGCTCAATCAATGAATGCCAAGTGTTTCCTTATAGGGAAACAGCTATTATTACCATTGCCATGTGGGGGTTAACGCTTTATTTTTGTTGCCTTTATAAACAAAGTTTGTTTTTCAACATTTCCTGGATATCAGAGCTGAAACCAAGACTTTAATCCATTGTGAAAACTAAAATATGTATGCTGAGTGAGCATTGCAGGAAGAGAAATAAATTAACATTGTACACGGAGGAAACACTTGATTTGCGTTGCTATGTATTTGAAACAAAGAGTCGATGCTTGGGACCGAATAAATATCTTCTAAGAGCTGTTGCAAACATATCAAGTTTCAACAAGCTTTCGCTGTCGTATAGAAACCTTGTTTAGTTTCTAGTTGGAAGTTACGATAAGTAACATTAATGTCACGAGAACTCTTTTTTACACATGGGGACTACGTCAGAAACGAATAATATATACGAAATATCTGTAATTGAAATATTTTTTGACAAAACGTATTACATTAAAAATCAGAGATTTTTAACTTGCATCTTGATATAGACAAATAACCGCAAAATAAATGACAGCATGAGACAAAGATAAAAGCAGATGCATTGGAGGAATTTATATTCACCATCAAGGAGAGTCTGTTGAAATGGTATGGCCACGTCATAAGAACCCAAATTGATTCCAATCTCATCCTACAAATACCACATTTGGCATAAAAAAGGCAAACAGCGGAAAATATGAGCTGATATCTGGACAGGAAGATCATTTACAGAGTCGAAGACATTGGCACAGAAACGAAAAATATGGAGAGAGAGAGAGAGAGAGAGAGAGAGAGAGAGAGATATGGTTAGGTGCTCAATCTCTAAGCTATCCTTCAACTCCACAAATCTAAGTGACTGCTGTTCTTGCTGGCGATGATGATGACGACAATAGAGAAGATGATTATGTCGATGATTGTGATAAGATTTTGAACATTATTCTTCTACTTGCCATGATATTTCAAGACGTAGGCGATCATGGCTCTCCCAATTTCTTCTAATTTGTAGCTTTTAATATATTGCGTTCTTTTTTATCGACACTAAACCTTCATCCGCTATCCATTTGTTTTTTTTTCTTTCCGTCTTGCTTTCAATCACACGACACTACAATTTACTCCTGCCTCAAAAACAAATCTAGTGTCGCTGACAAAACTAACCTGGCAGTTCGTCTCAAAACGGACCTCCAATCGGTTGTGAACTGGGATGGGAATTGGCTGGTTAACATTAACGCCTCAAAAACAAAACTGCTCTCTATTAATCACCACAGAGATTCTGCCATGCCCACCCCCATTAGAATGTCTGACGCTCAACTTCTCGAGAGCACCTCTCTGTAGCTGCACAGTCTCACATTGTCTGCTGACATAAAATGGAACAAATACATTGAGTCAATTGTTTCGTCCACCGTAATCGATCCTTCACATCTACAAATCAACCATTCACCCTTGCATAGAGTATTGCTGCCATATATCGTCTGGAGCCCATTCTCTTTGCCTCGGGGTTCTTGATAAGATGCAGAGACGGATATGCAATGCAATAGCCCCTGTTCTGGCATCTCGTTTGCATTCACTCTTGCACAGACGTGCCGTCGCCTCTCTCTGTATTTTTTACAAATACTTTCATGGTAATTGCTCGGGTGAGTTGCTTTCACTGGTTCCCAGAATTCATGAATTCAAGCGTCCTACGAGGCTGACATCCCGCTCTCACCCTTTCACTGTTTAAACTGTTAAATATAGCCGTCTCTTCTACTCCAATAGCTTCATCTCTCGCACCACTCGCCTGTGGAACTCCTTTCCCTTTTACCTGTTTCCCTGATAGCTATAATCTCCAACTATTCAAATGTAATGTCAATAGACATCTTCAGTTAACTTGATCTATCTACTATATTTCTCTTTATCCGTTACTCTATCACTCCTATCTGATCTTGCCCCAAATCCTACGCCGCTCCTTGCGGGCTAGTGGCTTCCAGCCTTGCTTGGAGTGAAATGCTTATAAAAAAAAACAACTTTCCTGGGTCTAGTATATTTTTCAAGTTCTCCTTCCTCATTATCTGATCTAGAAATTTTAACTGTATCTTCCTGATGGCAATTAAAAGTTTCATTTTTTTTATTTAATTTTCTCTAAAACTTCGTTGTTGCTCTCATGTTCGGTATATGTTATAATTCACTATCCTTCGGTAGAACCACATTTCTGGTGCTTCTTTTTCAAGTATGAGGAGATTGTCCAGCATTAACTGTCATATTGGCGGACTGATATCACATAACAGTTCAGTACTATTTTCTCTGTTTCTAACGAATTTTTACTGTTTTTTTTTTACTACTTTACTTAGATTTCAGAGGGTATATTACCAGACTTTTAAATACCTTTACTTGTTTGTTTCTGGTACATCCATTTTTTTTTTATTTTACAGTTGGGCGCTTCCTTTTATGAGCCACCATATATTCCGTCTTTTTGCAATTAATGCTTTATTCTTCCTTCTCACTTACCTTCACTGCCTATCGTCTATCATATGCCCTTAAGATTGTGGCCGCCAATTAGGACTTGTAGGACTTCTACTTCTCTCAGAATCGCCTCACTGTATAAGCTGAATAAGTCCGGAGAGAAGAGACATCATTGTTTCACTCCGCTTTCTAATATATTTACCGAACTCAGTTTCTATGCGTATGCAGGCTGTTTGCTACCATGATAGGTGCTGGATTATTCTAGTATCTTTCCCAAATGTATCAAAGTTACCTACCTGTTCCAACAGATCTTTGTGTCTTATTTCGTCAATTGCTTTTGTATAACACAGATACACACCCTTTTTTTTGTATTGTTCTTTTTGATATCATTGTGAGCATAAATATCGCATTCTTTTTTACATTTTCTTTATTTCCGGACTGATTCTGCTGTGTGATCTATTTATCAAAATTCGTATGATAAATTTATGGTTTATTGCGCTGATTATCAGAGAGAGTTCACATTCGTTTGAACCTTGTTTCTCAGGCAGTTCTGTGAAAACTGATCTACTTAGTTCTCCTGGTATATCACCATTGTTGTAGAGTCCATCTATTATATCTGTGCCGAAATTATCTGAAGCTTCCAACATCTCTGGAACATTTCCGTCTTGTCCTGCAGAGTTGTTTTTGTCCAGTTGGGTCAAAAATGATTTCACTTCAGATTTTAATATTTTTCTGTTATACCAGTTATTCTCTTTCCCTGTGAAAATTCCAGTGATGTATTCGTTCCATTACTGAACTATTTTTTTTTATTTCCCTGAAATTAGTGTTCAGTCCTGGGACTTTGATGATGACCATATCTTTTGTCCTATTAGATGCATTTTTATGAATATCCGCTTTATACTCATTCTTTCTATTTTCACGTATTTTGCGTGGCGTTCCTCTTTAGCTCTCATGCATCTGTTTCTAAATTTTTGTGCAGTGTCCTATATTCCGTGTCGTACCTTGGTATTGTTTATGTCACGTTTTTCTATCGTCGAGATTTTCATTACCCATCCATTTTCATTTTGTCCATTGTCTAATTTTCTTTTGAGATGATCACAATTGCTGATGTTATTAAAACTTCGCTTAATGCGTAACTCATCGAATTACCATTCACACTGTGTTTACAGTATCTGCCTTTCACACTGTCCATATATATATTAGTCATTCATATTTGTGCTATTCTTCAGTCCGTCGTATTGAAATTTGGACACTGTCTTGGACGTTTTCAATGTCTATAGTTTAGATATCTCTGGATGACTGGACTTTGTTATGTTGTGCAGTGTAAAACTACATTCTGTAATCTTATTGATATGTATATAGTCGATTTCATTTTTTGTTTGTCAATCTCGGCTTGTCAATATACAGGATGTGATTGATAAATTGTCATATAAATTACACAAAAATGAAAATAATATTGACATCTCATTTTAACAGATATGTTTGCTAAAATTACACCCAAATATCTTGAAATACGAAAGATTAAATTTATTCAATAAAATCTTTTTATTCTTTGTTAATTTCATTTCTTTGTTTCTCTCCTCTTTATTTTTACGTTGGTTCGTTATTTGCCTTTCTCTTTTGTTATATATATATATATACATTGTTCTTGATTTATCATTATTTCACCCTTTCTTTCTCTTTCACTCGTTTGTTTACAATTTTGTCCATCTTTCCAATCACCATCATTCTCTTACATCCTCGCTATCTCTTTCCATCTTTGTTCTTTATCTGCACATCTTATCTCATTCTAAAATCTAATTCCATTATTTTCTTCGCAAAGAAAACACTGTGCATTTCCATGCTTCTTTCTAATAAAACAGTCTCCAAGAATTATTTCTTTCTTCTATTTATTCTTTTATTAAGAAACTTGTACAGAAAGCTACGTGTTGCTTATAGTTGCAAATGTTCTTAAGCGTTCATTCTATTAAGTGTTGATATATTTCGACATAGTTTAAATTGGAATTAATAAATACTAAACGCTTCATTGTATGGATCAGTTATAACATATTTAGCATAGGAAATAAGAAAATTGAACTTAGAATAAAGGGTGCGATGGAAAAATTGTCGTCTAAAATACGCAAAAATGAAAATAGCACTAACATCTCATTTTAACAGATATATTTACTAAAATTACACCCAAATATCTTGAAATACTAAAGAGTAAATATATTCAATAAAATCGCCATTGGATTCAACCACAGCCTCCAGACGCCTTTGGAATCACCTCCATCTCTTCTGAACGGTCTTCCTGTTTAAGTTGGTGAATGTTGCTACAATTCTTGTCTTCAGTTCATCTTTGGTGTTACTAGGTATTTTGTTGATATATCGCGCAACTGCGCGTAACACGTAAGAATGAAAGGGGTTGCAGTCTGAGGAGCTAGGTGGCCAGGTGACGTGTTCGCAGAAATTGTCTGACAGTCATGACTGGGTTCTCCTGCTTGTGTGTAATGGTGGAGAGTCCTGTTGCTGGCATAGGGTCTTCTAACATGCACATTCTTTACCCAAGGAGGCACTAGCTCTTCAGATTACTTGATGCAGCCTCCGTGCTGAGTCTGAGTCCCCGTGGGAAAATGAATGAAGGTATAATGTCGTCATTACCTGAGATCACTCCCGACACCGTGATGGTGACAGGAAATATCGTCCAAATCTTTGTGAATCCTCTGCACTGTCTTCAGATTAAGACCCAAACACTCTAAAATGTTAGTATTGTAGCTTCCGGCGCGAATGACAAGCATTACAGCATGCAGTCTCAAAATAAATAAATAAATAAATAAAAAATAATCAACACGCAAAAAAGTAAACATATTAAATGGCGACAATTTACCCATCGCACCTTGTACTTATACATTATTTGTGTTCTGGAAACCAGGTATTTATGAACTGCTTGTTCATTCACCGTAAATCCTTGAAACCATTCTTCTCTGGTTTCATTAGGAGTTCGTAGTCTTAATTTGCTACCTATTTCACTATATTACCCCTTACGGGCATTGGAATTAAGGTATCCCATGGAATGCAATTTCTTTTTATCTGCATTTAAACAAGACCTTTTCTAGCGTATAGTAAAACTATTCGATGTGACCTTCTATACTCTGTGTTGTAGCATATACAATTATGTTATAAATGTTTTAAGGCTTTCCTTTCAGTTTAACGACAAATAATATTTTACATAGTTGATACTATCCCAGAAAACATTTCTTTAAGTCTTTATCTAATATCACCCCTACATCTCTTTTATATTCCCCCACTGGTTGCATATATGATCCTATATTTGGGATTGACGAAATCCGCATTGCTTGCCCACTTGGATTCACGTAAAGCTTAAATATTAACCTTTAAACTTTCATTTTCTTCTTTATTATCCACATTGTTGATTTAATGTTATTATATTCCATGTCCAAAGATTATTTTTGCTTGATGCAAACAGTCGCTGCCTGACAGTCCAGTGACTACTGTCGCTTATGTCTTCCCTTATCAGCCGAGGAAACAATTCCAAGTATTTTGGGCGGCTTAGGCCATTTTACGTATTCTGATTCTCTCATGATGGAACAGGTGCACTTGATGAACTTATAATATTCTTGTACTCAAAGTGTTTCAAAAATCAAACAAAGGAAGATTAGAAATGTCATCCTTAATGGAGTGCCAAGTAAGAGAAAAAAATAAGATAAAAGTGCTACTTATCAACAATGTTATATGTATAAGAAAATCTTAGAATGACAAGCGAGAATCAAGATATTAGCTCAGAATTTTGGATAAATGATAAATAATATTCAATTTACAACAAATTCTGTAATTGTTTTACAAATGAAAAATGTTATACAGCTACGCATGATATCCTGATTTTTTTTTTTTTTTGCTAAAATAAGGAAATGCAGTTTCAAAAGTTCTATCTATTTATCTCTCTCTCTCTCTCTCTCTATATATATATATATATATATGTGTGTGTGTGTGTGTGTGTGTGTGTGCGTGTGGGGGGTGCGTATATATATATATATATATATATATATATATATCTGAAGTAGCCATTCAATCAATAAATCAATAAAGTTAATATAACTGATAGCGAACTCACTTTGCTATCAAATTAAATAAGGCATTAACTTACTGACCACTCGCCGAACGACACGATCCACCCGACTAATTATTTTAAATTCTACAGTAATAACATTAACTTTATTGATTTATTCTTTGAATGACTACTTTACATTACTAATTAAGCTGAATTATTTAGTAATTTAAAAAAGAATCGATCTGCATTAAAAAAAATTCTGAAATCTTCAAGAACACTGCTATAATTATTGGACAAATAGTCCATGTCATGTTAACGGAAAAACACTATAAGAGAAATTATTAATTACTACAATATTCTAAAAACCTAGTGTAACATTACTGCACATTCAAAAAAAAAATTATTCTTAATAATAGCCCACGTTTTAATAAAACATATTTCGACAAATTTCACATTCATTTTCGTCTTGGAATTTTACTCGAAATTAAGTGAAATTGAGAAAAATAACATTTATGCCTGAAGATGCTAAATGTTTTTACCGAAAGTACTTTTAGTATCGACCGAACATCCTAATCCATTTTACAATTACTAAAAACAAGGATCGTGTTGTTCAGCGACTGGCTAGTGAGTGGCCTTATTTAATCTGTTAGCGAAGAGATTTTGACATTAATTACATTAACTTTACTGATTTAGTCTTTGAATATCTACTTTATAATATTAACTTAGCGGCGTTATTTAATATATATATTGTTACGCACGGGGTTTCGTTGGGACTACGATAGCCGGGAAGCAACGCGAAAATTAAAAAAAAATAAGTAAGAGGTCCCAAGGTTCGATATAAAAATAAAGAAAAGAACGTTGGGAGGGGAATTCTCCAATTCCGGACGTCGGTAAATGCAGAGAGAAAATGAACAATTCGCAGACACAGAACAACAGAAGACAACACGAGAATATATAATACAATATTTTATTTATAGAATACACGAAGTGTGAATATAAGAAAAATAAAAATAAAAATAAATAATACAAGGGATGGGGAGATAAGTTACCAATTAAACAAATATTAATGCGGCGAAATACATATGAATACGAAGATAGCAGATTATAAGATATGGAAAAACATGCAGAAACTTACATAAGGTTGGAATCGACGTCAATTGACTATTATCGGGGTACAGTTTGTTCAAAGGATATTTACACACTTCTTTGAAAGTAACGGGTGGGACTGACAATGTTATAACATGAATTTTTGACTGGCGACGTCCAATCCGTGTTGATGGCGAGGAGAACACTCAGAAAAATCCCGGGAATATAGCTAACTTGGGTTGACGATGTTGATCTAGATTCTCGCCTCGGTCCTTTGGTTTTTGGTGGCATCTAATTCTTCTGTCATCAAACAACGAAGTCTGGTTCTGGTGACAACTGCTTCTTCTAATGGCAAATAGCTAAGACTGGTTTTTTGGTGACGTCCGACTCCTCCGACAGCCAGCAACTATGTGAGGTTGTTGTTACCTCAATACGCGTGAAACGAAAACTGATATATTTTGAGTCACGTGTTGGCCCCCCAAAAAGGTATGCGTCATTCACGGCCCCTGTTAATGTCATCCACACTTATCTGTCAAACAGCGTTAGTTTTTGGCCAGCGACTATGGAACTGGCTAACATTATTCACAACCATCTGTCAAACAGCGTTTTTTTGGCCTATGCGTCAGAGACCAGGTAGGAAATGGGGGTAGAAGAAAAGGTTCTTTTCCGAGAACTAGCCCTGACTCATCTGGGTATAAAAACAATGTATATCTCACAATCTGCATATTCAAGAATTAAAGAAGTTAAGATTCATATGTTTCGTCGCAAATACAAAAGGTACTGAAAATATACTTATAAAATCTGAGGTGAGGGTACAAATATGGGGTTAACATAACGATATATATATATATGTGTGTGTGTGTGTGTGTCTGTGTGTGTGGGTGTGTTTGTGTGCGTGTGAAAGTGGACATTGAAATCACCACCCAGAGAAAACATGCTTAATGGAATTGTTAGGCAAATGACCTGACGATTGTATTTAGCATAAAACGTACTGTCGCATCTAGATGTTGGCTTCAAATGTCCACTTAAATATTTACATACGTTCTGTCCCTGATATTGAGGATTTTAACTCATTAATATAGATGGCATGGGAAATTTCATCTACGACGAATTAACACCGGACAACTCATCTTCGTAACAACTCAACTCTAGGACAACTCCCCAGCCACCTCCCCAGCGTGAGGAGAACTCAAACGTGGCGTTGAATTCATAGCTTCAAACTGGTGTTGATTGTCATAGTGTTCACATCTCTTAGATCGGCTTTGAGTCATACAGATTTTGAAAGTTTGGCTTTTTCCATTAATGATTTATTAATTACAGCAGGCTATTCGGCTGACTGGTGTATAATTTTCAAGATGGGATAAATAACCATTCTGAAACTAATAGAAGACGGCACAGAGACCTGGGAATGGAGAACACCGCAGTATGGAGAATCTTTCGAGGTTGCAAAAGGGGCAAAAGAACTGAGATACATTTTATAAGTAATTTATTGAAGGTCATTTTCCTCCCTCCAGATTGAAGTGGTATATGAAAGCAGATGGTAGAATTTCGAAGATTGTTACTTCTTAGACACACGGATCTGCAATTGAATAGCTGAGGGCAATTGCATAGTATTTTCAATAAATTTTTAAATTAAAAATTAACTCATTTATTAAAAAATAATACTTAATGAATTGCATTTATTTCTTTTTAAAAGGACGAGGAAAAATATCATAGTTTGCATATTTTCCTCGCGCCGAGTAGACTTTGAGAGAGTTATTACGGTGATGAGTTGGCCGGTGATATGTCGACAGGGTTGAGTTGGCGGTGATGAGTTTCCTTCACTCATTTATAGCATAGCTTAAAGATCAACTCGAATTAAAACTGATTAGGCAGTGCAATATTTGAGTACTGGTCTGGAGACAGTATAGAAGACTAACGCATATAACCGGATCATAGAACTAACTAGCAGCATTTCCCGGCGTTGCCCGGGCTTGATCCAAAAATCGTACGACTCATACAGTAATCGCTATCACTTGACTTAAAATATTTTTGCCCTTCCTTGCCTTTAAAGGAGTTCCCTTTGCCGTTCTGATGTTGCTACATGCCTTACTTCTTGCCTATCTCACACTGCGAAATTTTCGAAGCTCTATACTAAACATTAAATCTGTTACGAAAAAAGAACTAAACAAAATGAACACAAAACGATCAGCTTTAAAAAAGGACTCGTAACCGGAAAAATCGAATGAAAAATAATCTTAACAACAAATACTTTTTCACACCCAACCCAGTTCTGCGGATTCAGAATCAACGTTGAGTTTAGGCAAGCGAATGAGCCAATTGGAGTAAAGTGCCATGCAGATTTAAATTTTTCCCACTTGTGACGAATGCAGCTATCGATTTTTTTGCATGCTAGCATGCTTGTTAACATTCGTGTCAGTCAGCTGTTGGCTTTCACGCTGGCCAATAGAATATTCCTGCCTATTCGTGGCAGCCAGCTATAGGATTTCACTCTGGCCAGTACAAAATGGCCGCAAACTACATGAAAACTGCCGTAGAAGCATGAAAAAATCGATTATTTCTACTATCAATTGGAGTTGGGAAATGCAAGGTCGGTCTTTGCTTTCCCGCTTACTTGGAGCATGTGCATGTAAATTTTGGTGGCGTGTTTATGTTTAAACGGAATAGTTATTCAAATAAATTTGTTACTGCATTAAAATGTTAACTAATTTTGCATTTACATTAACGTATGAGAATCTAGCATTCACATCATTGTATGGAAAACAAGAAGCCGAGAGATAATTCCACAAAGGAGAAATACGAGAAAAGAAAGCGTTACCATCTATCAATCTCAAATCTAAAATGATGAGGGTTATTTGCTAATCTATTTCTGAGGTTACATTCGTAAAGTCGAGGTACTAAAGTGGAAAGGGCCCAGACCAATTACCATGGAAGTATTTATAGAAAAGTTAGAGTGAAACTACGCTACGGCAGTGGGAAATTGCCAGGTCCGATAAAATTTGCAGTCTTAATCAAGAATCTCTAAATATACGGCGAACGCATTATGTACTAACGGGTTACAAGATTATTTGTTTTGGCTTTACAAATAGTTTATCATTAAGTCAGGTTAAGCATTAAGTAAACTTTACCGGTTTGTCATTTTTTTAAGCAATGAAACCCAATCACGGCGGGAGTTCCACTAGCACGCAAGGGTTTACAGAGGGTAGAAAGCAAGAGTAAAGAGGTGTGTTTGGGGAGAAAATAAAAAAAAGGACGGAAAACAAGATCAAGATATTAGGAAATATCCATTGACATTACATTTGAAAATTGGAAGATTAAAGTTATCAGGGAAGCAAGTAAGAGGAAGAGAATTCTACAGACGGGTAGTGTGAGTGAAGAAGCTGTTTGAGTAGAAGAGACGGTTAAATTTAACCGTTTCGACAGTGAAAAGGTGGGACCGAGTTGCCAACCTAGTTGCTCGCTTAAATTCACGCATTCTGGGAACCAGAGAAAGCAACTCGTCAGAATAGTTGCCGTGAAAATATTTATAAAAGAGACATAAGGACTGTGAGAACGTGATTGTAGACTAGATACCAGATCAGGTTCCGATTAATCCAATGAGTAACAGGAAATGGATAGGGTTAATATCTTTATTTTGTATATTGAAGTAATCTAATATGTAAGGATCTCAGGTCTTATATTGATACTTTTAAATTTAATTTCACTTCAGTGTAAGTTAATATTAATCTGAGCCTGAAGTTATTTAAATTTTGAGGAGCCAATTCTTATACTGAATGTATCATCCTATTTATCCTTTCATTGACTATATCATACCAGGTAATACAAAATGGATTATATACGGCAATATTTAACACCAGTGTAATAACAAGGATAAATCCCCACAACCAATCAGAAAGTTGATCTTCTATTAACGTATCATGTCTGGGAAAATCGCCTAGATATTAATATTTCATAGTTCTCAAAGCGCTATAAAAGATTAAATTAAATTTTATACGCCCAGAAGCTGTGAAGTGTCCACAAAAATGCCCTAGGCTCATAGAAATGAAAAACATTTGTTTTCGTTCATCAAAACTCAAGTCAGCATACAGTGAGGTTATACTGTCGAAAACATTGAAATTTAGTGAGTTTGTTCTACGCCTCCCCTTTAACATTTTCTGATTCTGCACCAAACAGTTATCAGCTTTTTCGACGACTGAAAAACGTTTCGATGTGCAAAACTTTCTCTAATGAATACCAGAAAATTGTGTTCGTCAGAAACCTATGAAACTTTACTTCTAAGTTATCGAAACTCTGCATGATAAGTGTTAATAATTCATTGGAAATAATAGTAGATAGATTAAATAAAATGTATTTGTACTTTATTTTTTGAAGCCGAAACTCGGTAAATAAAAAAGGAACTCTCTAATGACTGAACTTAGTAATTAATTTAATGTAGCATTCATTTCGTTGTGACACTGGGATTTAAATTTAGAATCTTTCATAAGATATTTCTTCTTTCTTTTTGTGAAGAATTTTTAAACAAACACGTTTCAGTCCTGGGATATGTATAAAAACCTGAGTATATCCTTAATATATTATTATAATAGCAAATGAAAGTAAGCTTATATTCACAATTGGGGCAACCTCTCAAGATCTTGTGCTAAGTTAGATTAAAAAATATCATATATATTTTCTCAGGTCATTAAGGATTATGGATCTCCACAATTTCCCCTCGATTATACCTCTAATGAAATGTTTGATTTTTATTATCGTTGTACCGCACCTGCCATCCGTATACATAAATTCATTAGGTTATCTGTTCACTGTTTTTATCTCCATTCCGTCGGACATTTTTGTATCCTGCCGAAGTCGTTCTTTCTCATGTTCTGAAATTACAACTATTTCTGATTTTGAATTTGAGTGTCTTACTTGTGCGAATTTTATGTCGAGCTTCTTCAGTGCTCAAGAGAACTATCCATAGTATCCTCAGCATCCATCTGCAGAACGACATTTCGACCATTTCGAGAGCTTTCATGATTTTGTCTCACAATATGACCCGCCATGCAGGAGGATAAATATATTTTCGAAGCTTATTTTTCATTTCTTTGTCTCGAAAAACGTTTTCCAACGTCTAAATATTCTGCGTAATTTTTAGAGGACATCATTTTCTCTACCGATGCACGTTCTGATTAAGGATTCATGCTTTCTCTTGTCTTTTTTAACACTACGCAGTTAATGAAATCTCTGTACTTACTTGGTACTTCTATCTTCATTTCAAATCTCACACCTGTTGAAGACTCTCTTGCTAGTGTCAGTACATTGTCTCTTTAATTTGATAATTACGAATTAGAAAAAAAAATGTATATGTCTAACTTCTGATTAGGAAAGTCAATTATTTCTGTCGAGATCAAAGAATTTCACCTGTGGTTCGATTGTTGGAAACATTTAATATAATACAAAATATGTATGATGTAATAATTATTCCTACAAAAAAGCTAGCTGTTTTGTAAGAAAGACATTTTTGTCGAATATTTCATATTGTTTCTCAGAACTACTTATTTTATTATTAATTTGAATCATTAACGTCCATACATTTCATATTTGTTGGCAAACCAGAACTGATTTGCTTAATATATTTTATTTTATATACACGATACTTTTTTCTTTAAATTTTCAAGGGGGTATACATGAAATGCGATGGAAGACAGTAAATGAATGATTAAAACATCACTTAGAAGAAGACAGAATATATAGTTGTCAACAAACGAAACAGCCCAACATGTGAATTTCGAAATGATGGCATCGAGCAACTACAAATTATTAAATATTTATGAAGTTTTCTAACCGAGAACGAAAAATGAAGCACAGCAATCCGAAGGCGCATTGGAACAGCGAAATATGTTCTCCAAAAGCTAAGTAAAGAATTAAGAAAGAGAATAATTTCGTTCGAAACAAAGAAAAAAGTACAGAATTATTATAAAATGTTGATCTTCCTATACGGTTGTGAATGCCAATTAACCTCTTCACATATGAGAAATCTACTTTGAGGCGAGAGAAATGTGATTCTACAGAAATATGCTAAGAATATGAGCAAGTTCTAAGGAAGTTGGAAATAAAAAAAAAACGTTGAATCATAAAGTGATATTTGAAATTTCTATAGCACTATGTCAATTATAACGCACTCCAACTTTCTATCAGAAGCCTTTTAGAGGAATTTAAAGTCAGCAATGAACAACAAGGCAATACAAGTTCTCTAAACATCCAAAGTTGTCTGGAGTGAGCATCGAAGTCGACTTACGAAGGAAATGGAGAGCAGAAAAAGAATTGCTTGTAGTAGAAGAACGACTTCCAGTAAAAAAAACATTAGTAGGGGCCGTAGCTATGAGACGCGTAGGTTTAGGGTACTTCCATACCGTTGCGGTGGACAGGGCTAAAGAAAAGTAAAGAAACTTTTCATATAAGAGTAAATGCGCAAAGGTGAAAAAGAGAAAATTTTGGCAAATATCTTGGTACTAAGCCAACAAGGTGTATGAACCAAATGTGGAATCATGACTTCTAGGAAGATCAAATGGTCCGAGATATGGCGTAACGACGCCGGCATAAATTTCTTAGTTCAGACCGTATACAACATCCACCCCAGTTCCGTAAACCTTTACTTATGATAAAAAAGTTATCGCCCATATGTCCATTTTGCACGCGTCAACGGACGTTACAAACATTCCAAGTAGCTGTCAAACAGCGCTAAAGAGAAGTCGGTACAGATGGTGGCATGACTAAATTTTAAAAAATATAGCAGAGGTAGTCAGCATGGTCATTAGTAATAATACATTAAATTCTGATAAAAGAGTGATAGAGTTCTTTAAAATTGGTTGTAAACCTAACACAAAGAAAAGTTCACAGCAAATATTTTGTCATTGGCAACGGACTGGGAATTAAGGTCCGATTTAGGAAGAAGACTAAGATTCACTGGCCACATTGTTCAAACGCCCATATATAGTGTTCTTCTCAAATAAGGTAAAGAAAATAATATTGTGGAAATTAACAGTGCCTTGAGCAGGCAGAAGAAGCCCGTTTATGAAAGAAACTGAAGTATGAGAGTTGCTAATGAGCTGCATAATTAATGGATGGAAAGCAAGCAGTCAGCCAATTGAAGTGGGCGCAAGAGGTTTTGTGGCACGGTCCATATGCTAAACCCTGATATTGGCTTAATAGGAGCTAAGAAATGGAAGGCGATTCAAACGATAAATGATACAGCAGAGACGACTGCCAAATGGTTATGGATTAAACAAGACAGTTTTTGGAGGTCTATGCCACAATAATAACGTTCAAAAAAAGAAACGAGGAAGCGGAGAGGGGGAAGGAAAAACGGAAGGGGAAAAATTGTAAAAAGGAAAAAATGTGTAAATGTGTAAAAATGTGTAAATAAAGTAAATTTGTTATATAAAATAAATTTTAATCTGAAAATATTATAAATATCATTGAAAATGTTTTTGTTTAAATACGTGACTTGAATTGTACATGAACAGCCGACGAACATTTCATGTAAATTTCGTAATTTTTTAAGCGGTTATATGTATGACTAGCAGTAGAGCCCGGCGTTGCCCGGGGATGTAACAGTAAGAGATAGATCAAGTATCGACCATCATAAAGACTGAAAAATAAAATTGACAAAGATTATTGTTTAAGGTTGACGGATACGCATAACTTAATTATTTTTTCTTTTTTTTTCTTTTTTTTTTTTTACGAATTGATCAAACCCAAACTCAAACAAAAGCATTTTTCAATCATTATGAGTCTACCGATTGAATAGAATTTTATTATAAACAATTGTCTTGTAAATTGAATTTTTAAAGCATTCTGAATGTAAAAATGAAGAATAAAGTGTGCAAGACAATAAGAAACACTATCTGCTAAAAAAAAAGTGAATTTTTTTTTTAAATCGGTTGAAAAATGTAGGAAACCCGATCCCATATATAAACGAACACAGACACACACACACACAAACAACCTGGGTTTTATAATAAGTATAACTGGATATGAGTTTTCCCCATTTCATTCTCAAGAGCGATGCCTCTTAATCGTCTTTTCAAATTGATTTCATGCAAAAACAATTGTGTTTTTCCAATTTTTGGCACTGTCAGAACCACCACAGGGTAATTTTACGTGGTCCTGTGAAGTTTTGTTGAAATCGGTTAAAAAATGTAGGAAATCCTATCCAATATATAAACGAACAGACACACACACACACACACACACAACCTGGGTTTTATAATAAGTATGATATATATTGTAAAGTTGTTTGTTCCCCATTCCTTTGATAATTTTGTCAACTTACTCGATCGATCTCTCGTATTTCATTGTTTGCATTGCAATCGTCTTTATAATTTATGTATACTTAAAATGACACGGCATGTTCTTGGATACTTAAAATGCAAATAATTACTTGTAAAACGATAACCGATCCGTAATAATGTTAAGAATGTGCTTAAATGTTATTTAAAAAAACAAAAAACGGGATAAATAACCTATAGTAGGGCTGAAGAATTGTTTGTAAATGTTTTAAACCTTGTTGAAAATTGAAATTTACCGGTGTTTTTTAAAGCAATACTGACATATAATTTCATTAATCATTTATAAGGTTAAGAAGTAGTTTTCAAGTTATATAGTTTTTATACAATTAACCAAAACAAGACCAAACATTATTAAAATTAAGGCACCAGACACTGTTGTGTTCAAGTTTAAGAAGGTTGGTTAAATTACCTAATCGGTTATTCATTGAAGCTGTTTTCCGTCTGTTATCACCCGAAAAAGGGGGTTATTCCCCCGTAGACGATTTAAAAAAAAAATCAGTCCGCGCATTGGTTTTGTTGTTACTAACACCCAAACCAATACGCGGAAAATGTGGTCAAAGTTCGTCCAATTAATATAACGTCCAGAGTATCTGTAAGTGTGTGATAGCGGAGTGGAAATCAGAGTTTGATTTAACATGATTTGGTGGGCTGGTTGATGGGTCGTATGATGTTGAAAGCGACGAAAATCCCCGAAGGACCAAGTCAGTTTATATCACTTATGACTCCCTCCGGTGCCCTATTGAAAAGAACATCTTTAAAATAACTTATTTCTCAAAGTATAGTTCAATAGTCTTAGAAAAACCTTGGGAAATTCCAGTAAGGTATCTTTAATCATTTCTAATATAAACGTTTCAAATCTTAATCTATCAAATGGACCTTTTTGCTTTTACACGTTTTGGACAATTTTGCTGTTACACACAGTATGTTGTTTTTGGGCTCTTGCTTTAGTGTAATAATGTATATGGCCATTTTTCTCCTCAGAATAATTAAATAGTCAAGCTCAATTGTTTAATATAATACTGACATATTCTGATATACAATTCAAAAGTTGTTGCTTTCTCATTGCTTACTAATTGTTTTAGTCCTACGCTTTAAATCTAATTTTTATCATATGCGTACTAAATTTATCCAGCTATTATGTTTACTGTCACATTTGAAAAGTCTTGTAAAATCATGAGACCATCCTAACGTTATATTCCGAAATCTAAATATTTGAACCATTTCCACTGAATTTATAACAGTTTTTTTTTTTCATATTTTGTAATGTTCTTGTCATCAGAGAGCATGTGGTATTCAAATATTTTCACACTTTCTTTCTATTAACACAAGATTTGCTGAATTTCATTTGTCATCTCCTTACTAAATAAATAAATAACTGGAACGTTCATTCGAAATTCAACATCAGTCTACTCAGTTTCTCTGGTGTAAAAATTAGTCGAGTAATTCTGTACTGCCTGCAGTTAGCATAGGGAAGCCATATCAGTTCTTTTCAGAACTTGTTACTGAAAGCCTGTGCCGTAGATTTCATATCATGTGATTATCTATAAAAGAAATAAAAGAAAAGAATGAATATTATCGCGTTAAATAATATGTAATGATATGTAATTCAAGATTATTCACAGTGTGGCCGTTTGTAGAGATTATTTGATGTATTATAACATTATAACCCTCTTCGTTTTGTATAAATAAGAGGAGAATAATGTATTAATTTTCTTAGATAAATCACTATTTTAATGGATGTGAACTGCCGTTGAATTTTCATGCCTTTCCAAATAAGTTTGAAGAATACACACTCTAGATCTACGATTTAATACTTTTTCGAACAAAGACGTTTATGAAGATTTAAATTGATCTTGATAATGTAATTTTATGAAATACATGTAATGAGTCAAATAAAAGCAGTGGTGTACTTTCGATCATAAACGGTAGGAAGGCCAACCCAACCTGTACAGACAAAGCAAGATATCCCGACGGAACCCATCGTCCTTCTAACATGTTTCGAATTCAGTTTTTCTTATCCTAGAATAGTTGCAACCTCAAGGCAAATGAGTCATTTCTATTCGGATATTTAATAAATATCTTGAATATAAATGATTCATGTCTTTCGAAACGAAATTACCTAGATGTGAAACGAACGAGAATAGAACTCTGCAAGCCGAATTCACTTCCAACACAGATAACTCTTAAATTATACATACACCCCAAAACTGAATATATTTCATGTTAAGGTCTCTTTGGAATTTCGTATATTTCCAGACTTTAGAAAGACCTTAAATAACATGAATATTCTTAATTATATCTGTTTTTGCTTAAGCATTAAAAAATCCATTTTTCGCTCGAGTCCTGGTTTTGGGAGGGGGATCACATAATTACATTATGTTTATGTATTAAATATTCGTTTACTAGGAAGTGTTATATAAGAAATATTTAATGCGTTGTATTAGCATAAATAATTCTATATTTATATGTAAGCATAACGTTTCTATTTATCCGAAAGTGCGTAATTTTTTAAATTGCAGGAAATGTATTTCGAGTCGTAATATTTGTTTTGTTCATCTCTGACTGTTGGTTTAGTATTGTCGATTTTTTTTATGTATTATTCAAACATTTTTAAAATAATTTTTCCGATAATTTTCTTCTTTTATACTTACTGATTTCAGCAACATAACATTTTTGTGTATGGGAACAGGGACGTATTTTCGAATTTTCAGGAAAAGCGTATCAGATCCTAAATTTATTTTTTGTTTACTTTTTTAACGATAGGTTTGTTATGCAAAATCAAGAGTTGTCTCCCCTTGTTTTATTTACTCTCCTCTTTTAGAGAGCAATTTCTGTTTATTAGGACTATAAAATACCTTATACGCGAAACTTGTAGTCTCAATTGAATAAAGCTTACTTACACCGGCGCACTTTTGTCATTACGCATTTCATTGTAAAAGTTTATTCTAATATTCATCTTTCAAGCATTTTTAGCAACAACAACAAAAATGCTCTCGTATATATAATGATAATTTCATATTTTTAACTTATTATCTATTGATTCATTAGCATGTCTGCAATTAAAGTAATATGACACAATGATGCATTTGATAACGAAGTGCTCACTCCGACATTCAGTCATGGTAAAGGGCTTGCCTGTTCAAATTATCCAAAGTGCGTAGCCATCGGAAGATTCAACTCCTGTAGGTTCACGCATGTTGCTAAGGTCGAAGATGAGAGGACAAAAGTTAATAGAATTAACCGAGGAAGACTCCAGCGGCGGAATAGGCAAATAACTACACGATCTCAAAGATGAAACCGCCGAAAGAGGGCAACATCAGTCGATCTTGCATAATCAAGTTGGACCTTACCTTAACGGACCAAGTATCAGACAACCTGAAGCAATCAGGTTTTGCCTGTTTCAATCCACTTTCAGCCGGAAGTAAGGTGCTTCCGACAAAGTGTTTCCGTTTCTCTGTTGAGTTGTCCACCAAAATCAAATTCAAACGAATTGACTCGCTAAACTCTCTTTGACTACTCTTCATGAGTATTCTGAACGTTCACAGCCATCTACGCTACCGCCACCAGAGGTAAAAAAAGGGTTCAAGGAGAGAGGATGACGATCCCAATGATCAGATATGAGCGACTTCCGATTAATACTATTATATATTCTTTTCTAATTGATGAATTCTTAACGGAACAAGGACATTCACTTGAATGGAGTCGATATCATTTTCGTGATAAATTTATTCTGTCCTGATTCATAAGCAGACATTTGGTGGGAAGCTTCGAAAACATCGCTTGGTCAACACTTATTGGCAATTTGAACTAGTTTCTCACAGAAATTCTAAATAATTGATCAGTTTGCAAAGAAAATAAATAATAGTGACAAATATAGATAGAAAATATCGCCTGTCTCTATGTGAAGGGAACAAAGTCGTCATGAAGAGTAAACGGTGATATTAATCAAATCCGCTTAGATAATCCGATTATTGAAGTTACCACAGAAACCAAGACAGCCAATAGGAAACTGTAAGATAATACCATGATTAATAGCTAAACGTTCTCTCAGAATTCTGAATAATATTTTACTTAAAAGATTAGAGTGCTTTGAATTTTTAAGTGATTGAAGAAAGACAAATAGTAAAAACTACAGTCGCGCATCTAAGTACAGAAATGTCTTTAGAAATATTCGATGAATCGGACGTAGATATTCAGTAATGATTTTATTTCTACCTTTTTTCTCTGGGATTTTTTTTTTTTTTTCACACGAAGTTAATTGGCTGGCGTTTATTGATTTATCCATTTATATATTTCATTTGCATTCTGTTTATTTCTCAACTGAGTGTTGTTTCAGGTCAGGGACCGCGACTTGTTTCGGGTACTGAATTATTATTCATAATAGAAAATATTGACAAAAACAACATATCAATATAGATCACTAGGTCGGCATTCATAAATAACAGCATATATCTGGATCTTTGACAAATTTATGCTAAATAATTATTGAATTTTGCAATTTAAAATTACTATTTCATCATTTGAGGTTGTCTTAGAAATTAATAGAATATCCCAAGAAATGTTAAAAATAAAGTAAAAAAAAGTCTTGAGAGGGTCAAATGTGACAATAGTATAATAATGAAAAGTTTCCGGAGTAGTTTTTAAAACTATTCTGGTTTATATATATTTAAAATTTAGTTGTTTTATATTATCGATAACATTTCCAAATTACATATTTATTCTATATTATTTATCGAGTATTTTCTAATGTTACTATGTTTAGTGTTATGGAGTCCACCCCTTTTTCATACAAGTGGACTCTAACAGTGTGTACTTGGACTGCTGCCGTTAAATACACAGAGTCAGTCAGAGTAGAGAGTGATTGTGATTGAGTTGGAGGTAGAGTAATAGTGTGAGGTAACCGCTTGTAGAAGTCACAGTTACAAGCACGTAGACTCTAAGGAAGTCCAACTTCGGGACTGGATTTACTAGACTGTGTATATATATTATTATTGCTGCAAACCACGTTTCTGGATCTACTAACCGTATTACAAATTGTATTATTGTGTAAATATATTTATTTGCTATATTTCATTCCTGCGTTTGTTTATTCATTGGAGACCGAATTTCATCTCGGAATCCATAACAATTAATTTCTAGGGTTCTGCTTTGTTTATATTTACGCGATAGTTTTTTGTTTAAATGCAGCCTTCAAACCCACGCTGGAAACCATTTCAATTGACTGAATGCAGCATAATTTAAACGGTCATTTTTATAATTTCTTTTTAATCGCAATTCACTATATGATTATTTATGGAGAAAGGTAAGGTTTTTAATGCAGACGGTTTTTAATTTATTACAATATATGCATATGTAATATAAAATATATATAGAGTGATATATGTGTGTGAGTATTTCTTTGAATTTTATAAATACATCATCATCATCATCACTATATCTTGGATTCGCAGAATGAAGATCAATAGGGACTCTGTTCACTTCGATTGCAATTACGTTTTATACTGATGTTCAATGTGATATATGCATACACACACAAATATACATATATATATATATATATATATATATATATATATATATAATTTATATATATAAATTAATTAAAAATATATATAATAGATGTATACAATAAGTATTTATGAAAGATATGTATGCTAATAGTAAATAAAAAATATGCTTGTCTTGACACAAAGGAGTGAATAATTACGAGAGTTTATTCGGTCTTTTTACACATTTGATATATATATATATATATATATATATATATATTATAAATATATGTATATATATATATGTATTTATAGACATATATATGTAGATATATATATATCTATATATGCATGTATACATGTGTGTATGTGCATATATATATATATATATATATATATATATATTTTTTTAAAACATTGTTATATTTATACATTCTTTTTGTTATAGATACAAATATTTAAGCAAAAGCTATGTTTATAATAAACAACATTTACCGACCTCAATATTCGACAAATTTTCATAGAAATTATTCGTTCTCCGATAGGATTCGAACCAGTATCCTATGCAGAACCGGCGTTTAGCCTGACGTTCTCTTAACCGATCAAGCCACTGAGAATCGTTCGATTAGCAACGTCGAATTTATTGCCTTTAAACTTCAATCTTCCATGATTCGCTCTCGTACATTCCTATTTTTCAGGCTATGGGATTGTTTGCCTTTATGACACGGAAAACTAACAAATTTCTGTTGTTAAAACAAGTGTAACGCATGTCTGTCGTTTTAATAAGACATTAAATTGCTCATGAGGAAAAATATGATCAAATTGAAATTATTACATGGAGACAGATTATATCACAATTCTTCTCAGGAGTGTATTATTTAACTCTGTAGAACTATGGTAGAATAATATTTACAAGCAAAATTTAAAAGCTATTACATGTAATCGCCATCATCTTCTCAGACGTCAAAAATGACGAATTCATATAATGATCTGTGGTGGGTATGTTAGCGCTGAACCGGGGAAACCATGCTGAATTCCAAATAGCTGATAATATATACATTTCTGGAAGACACACATGGAGATATGATTCAAGAATAAACCATTCACTTATCGAAACATGTTGAATTTATTTTTGACACGTCATAATCATATTCACCGGTGAAAACTAATAGACAAATAAAATAGGTTTAAAATAACATTTGATGAGGTAGCCTTCTTATTCATTCAACTATAAACCAGCTGAAAAATTATGGAACTATTAATAAATAATTTTTACATTAGCGCTGCAGAATATTACGCAAGACATACTAGTTTGCCAAGAGATAGACAACTGACTTTTCGTGTGTCTTTTCACTAGTGGTTCTTATATTGAACATCTGTGAAGTTTTGTGAAATAAGTTATAAAATCTACAATTGTTTTAATATTTTCTTTCGATTTTGCTGAATAAATCCTCTGTTGATCAACATGAAGTCTATTTAATTTCGTTTGCTTGCTCCATGTAAGTTACTCAGTATCCCTGAACCTCCTTTGTAAACGCAACTTGTTCCAGTGGATATTTAGTGAACAAAACTTGACAGAATATGACCGATAACAACGTCGATGAATTTTGGGATTTTACCAAGTATCTCTAAATGTATAGAACAAATTCCAAGTCAGATGTAACAGCTATATTCAATGCATGGATAAATGGTAAACTTATAAATGTGTAAGATAGTTTCTAGTGAGAAAAAATGTGTAGTGCTTCTCCAGTAGCACAAATGTTATGAATTGGTTGATAATGTGGATGACTGAGCGACGAATCTCGAAGAAAAGAACTCCTGGAACACAAGACATATCGCTTATAATTCCTTAACGGTTTGGAATGCAGAATTTGCCGGCAAAGTGTGTGCCAAAATGTTTGAATTCCTCAGTAATATTTAATGGCCAAATCAAATTTGATTTTCAAGCATATTCAATGATCTAGAGATATCTTGTTGAAACACATTTCACTGCAGATGAAATATACTAATGTCATTATGATTGAGAAGCCAAACAAGAATAGTTTATAAATAATTGGGTTCTCAACAATGGAAATATTCAAAGTCAAAAGACATGGTCAAATGTATTTGAAAACTATATTTTTGGATAAACTTATTCAGCAAGGTCAGACATTTAAAGCAAAACTGTGTTCTAACACGAGACCACCGATTTAAAGTGACTTTTAAAATTAGAAGCTGTAAAAATAGTTTCACGTTTTGTATGACAATGCACCTGCCGAAAAGACTGCAAGAAGACATAGATAAAAAATGAAAATAAAAAAAAAATAATTTAGCTTTAAAAGTACTTGTTCTTTACTCAGGTTCACTTATAACGAGCAGTATAGTAAGTTTTGTAGGGAGTACATTTTCGTATGATTCTCAGGTTATAACAGCATGATAGGCATATATTTAATGAGCAATTATAATTTGTTATTATTTAACATTAATGCTTAAAAGCATCGTATCATATGTATATATATATATTTATTAAAGACATATTTTATGTTTAACGTTGTTTAACGTTGTTAAGCCAAATATGATAAACAGTATTTAACATTTAATGCTCTGTTTATTTGATAAACAGTATTAAATAACCGTTATACGCTGACGTGCCTTAATGTCCGGCTAGAAATTTTCATAGACAAAATATTCGTTCTTTCAAGACCTTCAAACCTGCATCCTATACGGAACCGTCATATTCAGCCGACGTGCCTTACCGCTTAAACAAGCTACAAAATAAGCGTTCTATAAAAAGGTCGAATTTACTGCTTATAAACTCCAATTTTCGACCTGTCCAAATAACGAATATTTTTTACATTCGATGAAAATTTCTCGGACATTCAGGCCGGTAAATGTTATTTATACTGTTTATCATAAACAGAGCATTTGACGGTTCCGTATAATGCTTCGTATCTATAAAATAACAACCATTAAACATAAAATATGTATCTATTAATAAATAAAATATGTTTAA